>JBCJKH010031701.1:0-22036 GCA_039877255.1 Loriculus beryllinus
CATGAAACCTTGTGTGGCATTGTTTAGTGTGAGGTGTCCCTGCCTATTGCAGGAGGGTTGGAACTAGATGATCTTAAGGTCCTTTCCAACCCTAACTATTCTATGATTCTATGATCCTCTCCTTCTGCTCAGTACTGGTGAGGCCACACATGGTGTACTGGGTCCAGTTCTGGGCTCCCCAGTACAAGACATGAGCATACTGGACAGAATCCAACAAAAAGAACTAAGATGATTTATGGACTGGAGCATATCTCATATGAAGAAAGCTGAGAGCTTGGACTGTCCAGCTTGCAGAAGAGAAGGCTCAGGGTGACCTCCTGTATGTATATATATACCTGAAGGAAGAGTGCAAAGAGGATGGAGCCAGACTCTTTTCAGTGTGTCCAGTGACAGGATCAAAGGCAACAGGGCACAAAGTGAAACACAGGAGTTTTCCTCTGAACATCAGAAAACACCTTCTCACTGTGAAAGTAGCTGTGAATTGACACAGGTAACCCAGGGAGGTTATGGAGATATCTTTGGAGGCAAAAGCCCTCTGGACATGGTCCTGGACAACTTGTTCTAGGTGGCTCTGCTTTAGCAGGCGGCTGGACCAGATGAGTTTGCGTATGAGTTCATATCTTAGCACTAAGTGACATGGCATACATTCCCCTTCACTTGACAGGTCACAGGACTCCTGGGCAGGCAGATGCTGTATTCGTGTAGGGTAGTCATCATTTTTTTTTTGCTTTCTAATCTCATGTAAATTACACCATGAATTCCACAGACAACTCTTTTTTACCTACTGGAGAACTTGCTAAATTGTTTGTTTAGCTCATTATGTACATAGTGCACATCTATTATATGCTAATTTACAATCATATTTTATTCCATTTTCACTTCCATTGCCCTTTTCTACCTAGCAAGCTTGAAAAGGATCTCTTATACCAATGATTCATTAACCAAGGAGTGGAAACAGCAGATCCTTTTCTCTCCATGTTTACACATCAGTAACACAGATAAAATCATATCATTATTTCTCTGAAATTATGTTATTACATAGCAATAGCACAATTATCATCACTTCATAGCAAAGTGTGAATTGCACTAGTACTGCTACAACAAACCAACAAGCACAGCATTTTGGTGCTGTATGAGCCAAAGGAAGCCTCACTTCCAGCAGTGGGAGATACAGATTTAGTATTTAGTCTTCTGCTCCCGAGGGAAATGTCAACTTTTCTGCCTTAATTCTCTTTGGCATGAAACATTCCCTGGAAATACACCTGGTTCAACACAGAGTGCTACAATTAAATACTGAATTCTGCTCTAAAATAAGCAGTTCAATTTAAATACCAAATGTCTCTTTATATTTTTATATATTTTTAAATTATAATAATATATGCAATTACTAGTATGTAGTACTTTTCAGCTTCAGAATTCCATAGCCAAAATTAGATAATAATAAAATATTTCCCTGAAACTTTTTTAATTTCAATAAAAGGTTCTCTTTTTTTTAATGTGAATGTTCATTTTAAAGGCAACCAATTTAAACACTATAGCACTGTGACAGTGCATTAGAATAAAACATAAAACTGACAGAATTAATTAATGAACAGTAATTACTGTAATTTACAGTAATTCTGTCTGACAGCATCTAATTACCAACACAGCATCCCTATGACTATAAAGGTAAGCATTTTATTGCTTCTTACTTTTTAATGGGGAAATTGAGGCAGAAATGTTAATTAAACCCAGAATAATGAAAAATTTGATGTCCAGAATTTAGCCTGTTATGTGTTTGTGCTTAGATAGGAAGTTTCTCTCTTTTTATGGCAATGGCTCATTACTCTCTAGATCTACCTTTTGTTTCAGCATGTTTTCAAAGAGCTAACAGTCTCATTGGCAGAAGCAGGTAAATTTTGCAGATTATATATTTTGATGGAGTTTTAGTTTCTCATAAGGGGCCAAATTCCAAACATATCAGTGGAGCTTTTAGATTTTAGTTAGCTGAGCGGGATTAATTATCAGTAATTCAAGTATAACAGCTTTCAGGCTGGTTTTAGAGATTATGTCTCAAAAAAAAAAAAAAAAAAAAAAAATCAAGAGTGCTCTTTGAATACTGTTTCCTAGAAAAGTTATCACAAGAAACAAGGATGAGTATTTGCAGCATGCGAAACTACATGTGCCATTATTATGGTGTAGCATAAAACTATGCAAATCTATTCCTTTGCTTCCCCAAGATACATAGAAGATACTTTAGTTCAGTAAAAGCAGTTCAAACATACGCAAAGCCAGTTACCTTAAAGCAGTTAATACAGTCTCAAACTAAATCTATCTCATGCCATATTTCTTACGACTCCTACCTTACACCTCACATTTTGCATTGTAATCATATATCAACAAGTAAATCAACCTAGAAATAATGCAGGATATTCAACTGTCCACCCAGACACAAATGTTTCCATCACATTCAGGAACAAAATATACAAGCAAGTGCCGGTGAGAACTAAGATGAGGTAATTTCTGATCATGTGCTTTTTGTCTATCCATTTATTATAACTGGGGAAAAAAACCCCACAAGAGGATCAGGCTGATGTACTACGTACACAATCACCCAAATCTTATTCTGCTCCTTTCCCTTAGATTGTTAGCTTATCCACATTTATCCTTTCCTCTCCCAGCTTCAACTTTCTGTCCCAGACATGTTTCCCACTACAGTTTCCATATAATACCACGTTATACTATACTTTTACCAATACTACCTTTCCAAGTACTGAATCTCTTACTGACAATAGGAAATAAATTATGTTGATAGAAGGATGAATTGGTATATGCCCATAGCATTCTGTATATGTTTTTGAACACATGACAAAATATGCTTCTCACAAATACATTCATTGGGCAACAACATGCCAGGGATGGAAGGAATTGTAAAGTTTCTATTTCTCTACCCTGCTACTTATACTGTCCATGACAATACAAATTTCTGCATCACAGGCCAAGTCTGCAACTGTGTTCCTCCTTCAGATATCTATTTAAATAACAGCTGTACCTTTCTCTGCTTCTTAAAATTACCAGGAGGCAATAACAAGAAAATAAGTGCATTATACAAACATGTTTAATAGTACAGACATAAATACTTCTGAACTGGAAAATTCAAGCCTTTCCAAGCAACAACATATTTCACTGTGCTATGCAAACTGAACCTATCCCCTTGGAGTTCACTGTTTCTTGGTTTATGTTAACACATGAATTTGCTTACTTTAACTAACAGCTGGAAAAATGAATCATCTAGAACACGACTTGTGAGACTGCACATATCATTGCACAATCCCAAATTTTGCCATAAATGGCAAAAAATGCCAGTATTTTTCTGAAGCACATGGAAAATTTGCACAAATTGTTAAAACATTCAAAAGGACAAATATTTTCTCTAACTTTGCTGAACAGTAGAGCCTATGAAGTCACCTTTGCTATTTTATTTTCCTTTTCCACAGAAAGGGCTAGGAAATCAATACAGAAAGATCACTTCCTATTTTCCAGGACATGGGTAGTGCATAAATGTACAGCGTCACCCCTGATTTCTTTCTGATAAATAAGAGAGAAAACGACAGCATAAACAGGACAGGTAACAGTTTCAGCGGTCTCAACAGTCTCTGGGTTTGGGTATAAAAGACGTGTTACATATATACGCTGATAGTCAAACATTCCTGTATATTTAGGGAACTGCTGAAATTCTTACAATTCATACTGTTTGTGCTGTGATGCTGTATGTGAACACGTAAACAAAACGGCGATGCAAAATGGCATCAGGATTTGACAGGAATCATCTGCTTCCCTGCATGTACTTTTAGTGCAACCTCTTTCTGAGCCAAGTGCAAATTCTGCAGGATCTTCTTTTCATTTGAAAAAGAAAAAAAACACAACATTCTGGGCCTCTTTTGTAGCAACGTGAACCGAGTGCAATTGGAAAATAAAATAGCTGGGACTCTGTAATCCTCACAACAGCCAGCTCTAGTGCTTCTGCCACTATTCCTAGCTCTACTAAACCACAGAAGAATAAAACCTGAGTTGAATTTTATCACTTTTACTTTCAGACACTGTCAACATCGTGGACAGTACAGTCACCTAAGAAAAGTGTAATAAAGGCACCTAAAAACCATGACTTGGATGCTTACATGCCACAGGCATAAAATTGTGTGAAATAGAGACTTGGTTGTCAACAGTTTAACAACTTAACTGTGCATGTTTGATAGGTAACCCCATCAGCCCCTGCATAAATAAGCCTGCAATAAATGGAGACACCTCTGAAAAGTCTAACAGCTGCTGAAAATTACAGTGTTTCTCTTGTATTACAAGATGATTCCCTATTTTATCCAGGTCACTCCATTTCAGGGGGGAATTTAATATTCCAAAATCTAATTTCAATCTGATTAAGAATAACAACAAAATTCAAATACTGAAATGCTCAGTTAAAAAGGATACATTTACTGGATGTGAAAGCCCTGGAGCAGTTTGCATAAAAGTTCCTGGTTACAAGGTCAGCTCCTGAAAGGCTGCAGCCTCAGAAAGCCCAAATTTCCTGCAGCTAAGAAGCTGTGTTGGCAATTTGCCAGTATAATTTGTTCTTGGTATTTTAGCCAAATTGGACCACTTCAATGAAACATTCCAGTTTAAGTATTCCAATTAAATATGCTGAATTTTTTTCTTTCTGACTTTTTCTCTACGTTCCTGAGCTCTTCAGTTTCGCTGAACTATGTTTCCACCACTCAGGAATTACTCCACTGCTTAAGGACAAAGCAGGCTGCCTGGAATGCTGTTATTATACTTAAACAAAGCAAACTTGATAGTGAGAAGCAATATATTCTATTAGCTCTATTACACTTATCTCACATAAGCTAGCAGACTCAAAACCTCTTATTCCGGACAATACAGAATCACAAAAAAATTACTAATTTGAATTCATTTATAGTAGAGCTTCACTGTATCAATGTGGTAAGAAGTAACAGCTTTGGAATGCAGTTCATGCATGAACTATGGCAGCTGCAAAAGAGCTGCAGTGAAAATAAAAATCAAGATTTTTTTTTCTCACCATCACAAGGATTGATTTCAAATCAAGACAACCTGTGAAATCAAGAACTTGAAAGACAAGTGGCAAACTACCATGAATTCTAAGGCCTTTTGAAGCCAGCACCTTTTCTTTTACCAGCTTTTATAGGTTTCATAAAATAATACAGTAAAAAGCCTCAAAGAATTTTGGGAAAACATATTCCACAGCGATACAAAAGAGCTGCATAATAAAATACAACACACTCATTGCTCAGCAATAACAGACATTTTTTCCCGCGAGGGGTGGATAGGACATGGGTCAGGCCATAGATTTCATCTGGTAGCTGTCAATTAAAGCTAAAAACATAAGGAAAAATATAAAAATATCTTGGCTTACAAGGAACTTGTCAAAGCACAGTGCTTCAAACCTACATCTTAGATGTCATTTCACTGGTTTTTTTATCCCCTGTAATCCATCAATATAATATAGCACATCAAAGCTAGACTCTAATCTTTCAAATTAATATTTCAAAAAGATTGCAAGTGTTTTGGTTTGGCTCCTTGGAAATGCTTTTTATTTTAGCAAATGGAAGGCAGACCTCAAGATGCATGCTTATTATTTTATTAGTGCACTGCTGACATTGCTTTTTTTGACTTAAAACCAAGATACTACTACTGCAGTCAGGAGTTTATTTCCCTTATCTCTTACAGGCTATCAGTAAATCTGAAGATAAGGTTTCTCTGGATTAAAAACTGTCACCGGTGAAGTCCTAATAGCAGCATTCATAAGAAATTAATTTACTAAGTTTTTATTTAGTTTGAGCATTCTTAACAGCCATCTCAACTTATAGGTTAGAAACACAACATACAGTACAACAGCGTTCATGAAACAGGCCTCAGGAATTTTGTCATTTTCAGATTTGTGGCTGCTACAAAGAATTACTTGAAATAAGGAGAAAACATGTATTTGTTAGAAAACTATGAATGCCAAGCATTACAAATTCCTGATTCTGTTTTTGTAGAAAGATTTGTATCTTGGGAAATTTTGTAAAGACTGAAAGTTCAAATTCCCCTGATAAAAGAGAGGTAGGTCAAGTCAGCTAAGGCTGGGTCTTTTGGAGCACATAGAGGTTGTATCCATATAAAAAAAGGCAGTAAGAGTCAAAGAATTAAGGTTGCAGGCTAAGACAGTCAGTGCCAGGATCCCAGTGCTAACCATGTATGGAGTTTAGGGGTTTACTCCAGTGTGGATCTATCCTGGCTCAAAACACTGAACATCCACTCATAACTGGACAATACTAGATGCAGCCACAGAACACATCTTCCAGCTGAGTTTCATCCAAAAGGAGTTTAGCTTGTAAGCTCCCAGACTGGCCTGCAATGTATAGTAAATCATGATAAACGGGGATGAATGGCAGATTTGCTCTGAGAATATTTTAGTCCAGTATGTATCTCATCTGTGCTTGTTCTGGATGCAAACACTGTAAGTGTATCTTGATCTTATGACTCTTGCTTGTATTCAGTGATAGGAGGAATGATCCATGGGAGATGTAGGGTTCTTAGTTCTACTCAATGTCTTTAAAGATGCCTTTCTATTCTAGAGGGTGAGAGTTACAGACCTAACCTATGTCTTTCTGCTCCCCTTCTGGCATTTATGATGCACAGGAGCTGAGTTTCATAGGGTACAAATAGCAAAAGTTTTTACTATACCACAATGCCCTAGAAACAACTGAATAGTCCCTTCTCTGCTGCCTTCAATTCAAGACATATAATGCTGAAGAAGACTCCAACTTTGTCCCTCTTCTTACACTAGTGCTCCAACTACTTTTAAGTGAAATGTGGGTGAGCACTGCCTCATTTTGTAAAAGATCTGATCCTGGTATTTTGGGCCTTCACTCAGTGAAAAGATTAGAGAAAGGACTGAAATTACTGGCATTGCTTTCTTGTACTGTACAATGTCCAACTAAGCAAGACAAGCTCATGACTGAAGACTTTCAATGTCTTTCTATCTACCAGCCTTAAAGAGGATATACTTTATTTATTTTACAGGAACTGGATACAGAGGCTTGATTACATACCCTGGTTCCCACTTCTGATGGTTACTAATTTAAATATAGCATGCTTTCCTAGATTTATACCAGAAAGAATTGTCTGGTGCTACCCTTTTTTCATCCTTTGGCAAAAATCAAGAAGATTTTTGTGGAAGGTTCCAATAAAACAAGACAAGTGTATGACTGAGAAAAGGCATGGTCTTAGTACGTACTGACTTTAATATTTTATAAATTCAGTCTTCACTTAGTTGAGTTCTTCAGGATATAATTTTCCTTGTAAAATAACCCAACTTTATTCTTGATTTGTATCATAATGCAGTTTTAGAGCTATGCATATTTTGAAGAGACTGGATACTGTTCCATAAGGTGTACCCTCTTTTTGTTCAGAGAAAGATTCCTGAAAAAGACACATTGACTAAGAATCACCAGCTCTTATTGTGTGGCTGGTGAACGTTATACCTCTAAATCACCAATTATGATTTATTTCTATTCTATTGCTGGCTCATTAGTTGCATCCATGCCTTTTCCTACTAGAAGTCTGTTAAAATGGTTTCTAATTTGTTGATACAGTTTCATCACGAACTGTGAGGGAAAAGGGAAAGATTTTCCTATCTGCAATTGAGTGCTACATCAGCTTGTCTTAGCAAATGGCCAAAAATAAATCAATCATAGTTTGCACTACCTAAAGAGAGGAATTGTTCTAATCAAAGTGGCAATTTACCAGACTACAAGCTAGTGAGTTGCTTTTGTTTTTTGTTGTTTTTTTTTTTTTATTAGACTAACTAAAAAAGATTTTGTTCTTTTAATCTTCATTCTATGCAATAGAATCCTATGTGGCACTAGAATAAGTAACAATGTACTGTTTACATCGTTTAACAAAACTAGAATACTGCTCAATGGTCTTATAAACCTTTTAATCAAGGGAATAACTTAGAGTAAAAAAGAACCCCAAACCTATAAAATTCTTTCTTTTGAAACAACAGAAGAAAGACTAGGTAGGACTGCTCCAAAGAAGTGACATTTAGTAATGTGCCACAGCAGTTCTAAGAAATCCCCAAAATACATTCATCTGTTTTTCTATCAACACTCAAATAAAGTAAATAGGAAGTAGAACTTTTTTGCAAAGCAAAATATTCTGAACAATTTTCCTTCATCAAAGTTACAATGTTTCAAAGTTTATGTTAGCACTGAAGTAAAGTTAAAGCAGAGAGAAATTTTCAGTACAAGTTTAAATAACAGTAAGGTCATTGTGAAGGAGATGATGCTTTCCTATTGGAAAGGAGTTTATGTATATGCTGGGTATTGCATTGACTTACATTGTCTGATTAGGAGTTGATTATGCTTGATTACACGACTCAGAATTTCCTTACCAGCAAATGCTCTTTTTTTTTTCTTAATTTTGCAATGTGTTTATTTGCATCTTGATTCTATTTGCAACAGTTTAAAGAATAACTAAGATTATATCATATCAAAGGTAAACAGATGATACAGCCTCAATAGTTTTTAAAAGAGAATTTAATTGCAAGTTGGTAGAATGCTTCTGCACACAGCTAAAGTCACTGGGTATTTTATGATCTTGTGTGAAAATCAGGTACAGTTTTATCTGCAAATACAGTTATTCCAGTATGAATAATGCATAAATCTACAAAAACATTTACTAATCACCTTTAGACTTTTGTGATGGCTATTTATGACAAAAATTAATAATTACCAAATTTTTAATTAAATGATAGTAAGATCATAATGTGATGCCAGTCTTACTATTGATGCTTTAATTCTTGTTTCCTAGGAATTTTCAAAGCAACAAGCAAAAGTAGCTCTTTTAATTTTTTTTCTGTTTTTTGATGAAGGGTTTGATCCCTTTGAAGACAATGCCAAAATACTTGTCTACTTAAATGGGTAAAGGATATTACTCAGAAAGTAAATGACAAGCAAATCCACACTGCCTTAGAATTTCACATTTAAAATGAGAGTAACTGCTACCTAATCCCAGTCATCAATATGGAAGCATGTTATAGTTACTGGATACAACAAGCTCCAAGTTCAAGCTATTGCCCATCACCTCATTTGGACAATGTACCCTGAAAAATAGGGGGGAAAAAAATAATTCAAACCTCTGGAGATGCAAACATTACAGGAAAGAAGTTTAAAGTAACCAATAATGTGAAATCTTAATGGGCCACATTCCCTAGAAACACCACTTTAGGGTAGTTTCTACAGGACTGACTTTAGACCATTTGTGTTTCATGACTCCTATTGAAACAGGATAAGAATGATAATGAAGTGGAAAAAAAATATAGTACCTCTAGTATTGGGCAGCCAACAATAACAAGGAGATCTGAAACTGTTTCCATACAAGTAACAAACATTTTCACTCTGTCTTCCATCTTACAAAATACTATGTTCATATATCCTGAAGGTTTTACTAATGTCAAAGAGATCACAAATGTTCTTAAAACCAGAGACTTGAGCTTTGCCTATACCAGAAGACATTTTTGCTTATAAATACATTGGTTTATTTATATCAATCACTCTTTTAAACAGCAGTGCTATTGCAGCATGCTTTTACCCAGATAGCATGTACACTGTATATGTATTGGAGGTCTGTACAAGCTAGAGGCTCTTCAGACTGGCATGAATTATATCAGTAAAAACCTGACCTGTACATACAAATTTGTCTGCCGCATCAGTTGAAAAACAGAAAGTGTATCTCTAACTCAATTATGCTGGAAAAAATCACGAGTACATTTGGATTTACTTCTACTTGTTAAGCACTACACAAATATTTACAAACAAGAATGTGTGCTCCCAGAGTGTGTTTGGTTTTTTGTTTGGGTTTTTTTAAGAGAAAAAAAAAAAAAAAAAAGAGAAAATCTATTTTAATTTTGAATGGAAATTGAAAACCAGTGACTTAGCCGACTAATTCTGGCATCTCACTGTGTGTAACTACAATACTGAAGAAAGTACTAATAGTTCAAGAACAGACAACTGAGGAAGTAAAGAGTAAGCAGCAGGAGCTGTCTGCAGGAGAGGCAGCATTAGTTCAGTGATAATCTAGACTTCCCATCCCCATAATTATATCCTAAATCCTTTACCTGATTATAGAATTCAGAAAGATAAGAAAAATGAGGAAAACTGCAAACAGCAAGGTAGATTTCCTCTGAAAGTGATTGGCAACTGCACCCAGTTCTGAAGTGACATATGCATGTATATACATTACCTCCATATCTTTCTTTTAAAAAGATAAACAAACCTCAACTTATGATAGCCTCCTCCCCAGGCTTTCCCCCTTCACTGAATTCTGTCTGAGAATGAGAAATCATTCTGCCTGAACAACTGATTTCCTCTCCTTTCTGAAGAGCCCTGGTTATGTTTTGTTGATTGTGGTGTTAATAACCAGATTGCCAAAGTGGTCCAGAAAAAAAAGCAAATTTAAATACCTCAAATTACAATGACTCAAAGTAAGAGCTCTGGATATTCATGAAGCATTCCATAATCTATTTTAATAAAATACTGTAACACCTAAAAGAAAAATACTCAACCTGAAGATTTCCTTAGTGCATAATTGCCTAGGGCTGATGGGGTCTGGAAAAGTTTAAAAATATTGTTTCAAGTGTATTTAACAGTGAAATTATGAAAAAAACCCACACAATGTCATCTGTATTAAGAATGAAAAATGTCCTCCATTTGTCTATTGGGAATTTCTAATAGTTCTGTGCTCCTCAACAGGCAATTCATAGTTATAATGTTATAATTATGTCTGAGATGTTCTGTGGGGGAAAAAAAAATCCCAAACAAACAAAGAACCACACCCTACCCATGAATTTGAAAAGAAAAAATAAATTATTTCATTTAGGAAATTAAGGAGTTTGGATGCTAAATTCTCTAAAGATACGCTCTTCACTGAACATGTTCCCTTTCTTCACAATTTGCCTACATATTAATGATCTCTGAGCTCTTTTATGGCCCAGGATAGCATCCCCATTCCAAAGAATGATTTTCCTCACAATTTGCTGTTCTTATTACTGAAAGCTGAAAGAGAGAAAACTGGCAGAAGGTAAGGTAAGAACTCAGCATAGGAAGGATTCAGATGGGAAACAAAGACCAGGATCTGTAACCACAGCATGATATTGCCTTATAAAGCTCAAGAATCTTTCCAATGGCAGGCAACTTGAAACACCTGAAAAATATGTCATGTACTTCTTGGGGCTGGTACAAATAACCTAAGACTGTCACTAGTCACTTTGTGGGAAAGTTTGATTAAATGATTTGCAATATCTAGGAACCTTGTAGCACTAGCAGGAAGATCATCATTACTACCTTTGCCTAGAGGCTACTCTTCACCCACCATACCCCCGTGAAATCCCTTGTTTTTTATCAAGTGCCTCCTAACACAAAAAAACTATGGCATAGACCGTTTGGGTTCTTCCATCATATATAACTTGTGCAGAGACCAAGTTCTGCTTTTTATAGCAAGCAGGGAAGAGGTGTTGTGAAAAAGATAACATGGCAGCCATCACACGATATACTCCCTGCTTTTCCAGACATAAGAATGTTTGATTCATAATCCTGGCATTTTATGTTGTTTTAAGGACTTGCTAAATCATTAGTGGAAACAAGAATTGGGCATTTTTAATAGTTTGCCTTAATTTCAAATGGAAGGGCCCCAGCTGACTTGTGTAGCTCATGCAGCCTGGAATGAACTAATACAGACAGTGGTTTTTGCATGTCTCCACATAGTTTCTGTCAAACCACAGTAGTTATGTCATTTGTTTTAAAACTTTGTTTTCAGTCTCCTAAAGAATCTGAATCAAGTAAACAGAATAACTAACTACTGAAAATATTTTTATTAATATACTTATTAATAATTAAAAATAATAAACCACCTATTATTTTTCTCCAGTTTTTGCAAGTATCTCTAAATGTTATTGTCATCTTAATGAAACACATTTACCAGTGCTTTCACCTAAACTATAACCTGCTTTAATTATGACTTGAAAATACAGTCATTCCTCTAAGAACAAGACATATTTTACACCTAATAGCAAGCCAAGAATTGTGGACAATGATGCTTAGAAATGATGGAAAGGTTTGCCTGAATGAGCGTGCAAGCCAGGAGACTTCAGCAGGCCCTTTCCCATACCTTGGGAGACATACTAACACCATGCATCAAATGTGAGCATCCCTTCACACTGAATTGTCAGCTTTTACACACTAGAATGTGAATGATTAAAATTACTGACTATTGGGTGAATTGACAACCCAGATCCTGAAAAGATGATCAATATACAAATGTTCCCATTAGCACGGTATAATTCACACACTGTGAGGAACATACAGCAAGTCAGGGTACCTACAGACCTGTATTTAAATATGGAGCGATACTAACTTCTACTCTAGCTTCTT
The DNA here is from genome assembly GCA_039877255.1 of Loriculus beryllinus. NCBI lineage: Eukaryota > Metazoa > Chordata > Aves > Psittaciformes > Psittacidae > Loriculus > Loriculus beryllinus. The sequence goes on from JBCJKH010031701.1 coordinate 12,486, forward strand.
AATCTTATTACATGTGAAACTTTAACCAGAATTATTGCAACTATTGGAAAAATATGTTTAACTTTTTTGGCAGCTCTAATTGAGTGATTAATTCTTCCTTATATTTATCTGAATTGGAATTTTTTGTCCATGATCTCAGGGAATCAGTGAGATTTTTCAATGGAATGAAGTGAGTTGATGTAGCTATTGTGAACCACGACTATCTCTATACAATTTCAGAGAGAGAGAAAACTAGGGCATGTACTGTGAATCCTAACACTGTGTCACAACGTGGTAATGAAACAGCACAGTAAGACTCTGCTGCTGTGAATAAAGAAGTTAAGACTGTCCTCACACTGAGGTGAGTATGGAGTCTTTTTACAAAATGCACTTTGTTTAATAATGAAACAACACTCACTTCTCATTATATCTTGTTATCACTTCAGGCCATGGCCAAAGCCAGTCAGATATTCCCATTAGTAATGGGAACCTTTTCAGGTGTTGAACGCTCATCAATAAGGAAGACAGACCTCACCCCTTAGTCAGTTGAGGGAACAAGACAGGCTCACTCTGTCAAAAGGCTTCGGACAGCCTTTCAGCTCCCACAGTCTAAGCAGCACTACCCCAAAGCAGTGTTTCTGATGAGTAACTTCTCTATGTACATTCTGCATAACCCCTTCTTAGATGATGAAATAAATTCTGTTTTCAAACCATGCTAGCTGTCCCAATTCCTAGATTAAAATGATCATTTACAGCTAGTATCATCTTGCCTGAAACCAGCTATAAGAGTGGGCTACTAAATTGGCTGTGCTTTCCAGAAACAATTTAATGGAAAAGTAGATTCATTTATACAGGCTTAATATTGAGTCTTTTGCCCTAAAATACCACGTGCTAGCACCACACTGCGTCCAAAACTGGAATAATTAATGTGTGCTTTTGAACAAGAACATTTTTAAGCAGTAAGGAAAAGGAAATGCATTGTGCACAGCTTTAGATATATTGATTTTTTTTTAATGCAAATTGAATTATTTTTATATACCCTGATATAAATTGTTAGTATAATGAATTAATCTCTACAACCTCCTTGTAAGAGATAAGAATGCTATCTAATTTTTGTGCCATCTGATACGAGGATGCATAAATACATACTTAAGCTAAAGAAGCTTCTCAGACAATTGTTTTTCACTAAGGTTTTATGTATAGCAAATTTTCTTCATGTTTTTCCTGATAAAATTCAATTATAATTCCAAGCTAGAATTCATCGCAATTCTCATTACACTGATATGTGAGAAAATTTGACAGTGAATACTTGTCCAGGTTAGAAATAATTTAAAATGAAAGTCTATAATTAACTGAAAGAACTCATTTAAACAGGCATCTGTAATTTAATTTTTTGTTTTAACCAATTTTTTTATTATTTTTTAAAAAGCATATATATACAACTATTGCTACTCTTCACTTTCATTGCTACTTTATAGCATATTATGGAAAAAAAACCCTTTGTGAATGTTTCCATTAGTAAACTTTATAATTAGAATTGCATAAACAAATGACTAGTTTTGAATATGAACTGGTTGACTGTATAAGCAAATTCCTAATTTCTCATAGTAAATATACCACTTTGTCAGAAAAATCAGTGCAGTAAACATACGGTGTTTTCACATTACATAATTTAAAACTGAGACAAATACTGAGCCAAAGCACTTTGTCCCTGAACAGAATGAACATCATTGTTGATTCAGGTTCTCAGCAAAGAGGCATTTAAAAGAGTGTAGACGTGGCACTTAACTTAGGGACATGTTTTAGTGGTGAACATGGCAGTCAATGGACTCGATCTTAAAGGTCTTTTTCTACTTAAATGATTCTATGATTCTATAAACTATTTCCATGTGAATTAGATTCTTTACCCCACAAAAGATATGAGACTGCTGACAAAGTCCTCTATAACCCTCACTAATGTATCTAAACATTTATCTGGTTGCAATCAAACACCCTTCTTAGAGGGAAAGTGTGCTTTCATGACCATCTTTCATCTCTGCGCTAAAACCTGTAGCCAGCCTTTGTCTCTTTGCTAAAGCAATCAACAGAAGTCTAAATCTGCATTAACAGAAATGGTGTCCTGTAATGTCTTATAGTGTGGGATTCAGTGCTCTCAGTATAACCAGTGAAGTGTAATTATTACAGCCAGGTAGTTCAGGGCAGTTCAGCTCACCTTAAAATAGACACCTAATAATAGGTAAACTCAATTTCTCCTTGCACTCCATTAACTAGAGCAGGGTTTGCTCCATCTTTCACACACAGACATACATCCTATGCCTTCCAGAAGGGCACACACCTTGCTCATTTTATCCCATATCTGTCAGACAAACCTCACTGCTTTGAACCCTGAGGTATCCTTGCAAAAAATGTCCGTAAGTGGACAACTAAATCAAATACTAGAGCTCCATCAACTATAATGGGAGCTTAGACACCTTATGACATGTAGATAATTGAATTTAGATACCTTAGCACAGATGTTTTCAACTGAGAGCTAAGACTCACCCTTGTTTTCTCTTAGCCACTGAACTGAGCTCTCATTCTTTCATATCAGTCCAGATGGGTGAGTTTTGAGGCTTACATATGATAACTTAGATTTAAACAGAAGCTGATGATTTACAAAAAGCTCTGTGAGCAGTAATAATCTGCTAAAGTCAGCAAGTTTAGGCGCTGTTTCTTTTTACAAGTATCAAAGGATTTTTTCAAGAGCAAAGAAAACCAAAAACAAAGTATGCAGAAATGCATAGAATCTGCAAGCATAAAAACACAAAACAAAATCAACCAAAACAGATGGAAAGACAATATCACTTTAAACATTTTGAATCCACCAACAGAAATACAATGTCATGGAAACAATTTTAGGTTCTTACCTCCCCCTCCCCCCCCAAAACTTGCTGATCAGATGAGATGGTGCTAACATACTTTCTGATAAGAGCGAAAGAAATTAAAAGCCACCTTTCTGCGAGGTTCTTCTAACTGAATGCTGTCTGTGAAATAAGGCAAGAATATAAAAGAAACGCATGTCTTGAAATAATGCAAAAGTATCAGGGAGGAGAGAGTAGAAGGGATGTGTCTGTTACAAATATTCCTACATGGTATTTAGGAAACTGTATTTTCCTTTTCTTTTCTTTAAATCTGCAGCACTGCATGCTGAAAGTGACCTACATCACTCTCCATACAGTACATCAAATACCCCATTATTTAACAAATCAGTGAAGCACCTCTACTAAATGAAAGGAACCTATAGCTTTAATCCCACTTCGATTAACTTCATTCTTCTCAGAAAGCAGACCTTAATTTATATCAATTTGCAGTAATCTTTACAAGAAAATGCTACTTCACTTACACATGCTGTTTGACAGCAAAATGAATTTTTCAGGCATGTGGATGCCCTATGATGATTCCAATAAAAATTGCCCCTAGTAACAATGAAGAAGCTGAACACTTTCTGTCTGCTTAAATGATTTCTTTGGTTAGACAGATGATGAGGTTTAATGATGTATGTTGTGAATTCTCTCCACTAACAAATACAAGTAACGCTTTGATCAGTGGAAAGACCTCAAGGGCATTTGGTACAGCCATTTAAAATTTCCTGTACATTTCTGCAGACAGGCATTTTGTTACTGTATTCAGATATACAATTATACATTTCTGTAAAGGTCCAACTGAGTTAAGCATTTCTGAAGGACAGCAAACCAGGATGTTATTTTTACCAATAGGGAAACCAAGGAAAGGAGTCTTTCAGTATAATGTTTTAGAAGTGGGGCAATCTAAATGCAATCAGTTAATTACATAATTAGACACCGCACTTAATTTAGGTGCCCCAATTTTGTTGAGTATCTACATTTCTCAAATTAAATGATTATTTTTCAGTAGTCTTATACTTGTGTGGCATTTATCAGGGTCTACAGACTGGGTCATCAAAGTCAGTCAAATGTGTATCTCTTATTTATTTCCTTGAGTATAGTGTGACTTACAAGCTGACGCAGAAATAGAAGCTCCGGTATAATCTAAGCATGTACTTACTTTTGAAGAATTAAGCCTAAATCCATAGCAAAATCTGCCCAGATGCCAAAAGTTCTGAATCAGTAGAAAGACCTCAAGGGCATCTGGTACAGCTATTTAAAATTTCCTGTACATCTCTGCATTAAATTATTATCTGATCCTATAATTGTCAAGACCCAGAGAAGCCAACATTTTTGCCAAACAAATGCATACAACTAAGTCTTGATATGTCAAAGACGTCTGGTGACCAAACCCCAGTAGATCAGCCAGTTCATTTCTTTGGCACCTCAGATGTTATCACACTCAAATAAGTGTACGCAAAACATACATGATGGAACAGGTTTGGCAGCAGGAGCAGACCACCTGTGATCTTTCTTGTCAGCACACACAGAACAGCCAAGGGTTCCATGGAAGGGACAGTCAAGAGAGAGGTAGGATCCCTATTTGCAATTTCCTGCACTAACGAAGCAGAACCTGGATCTGGACTGTAAGTGCCTTAGCCTTCAAGCTGTAAGATACACATCTGCCTGTTCTCTACAGACTTCCTTATTTGAATGACCACTGAAAAAAAAATAATTACCAAGTGGAACATCCACAGCAGGAAGGACTGGGATAGCCTTACTCCAAAACAATCCATGTTTGAAGACTGAGGAATTCCCTCCAGCCTGAGATATATAGGTTCAAAATGTTGCTTCACCTCGGGCATAACAATATTACACAATGTGTTTGAACATCAATGGGAGAGCAAGGTAACCACAGGGCTTCAATATGTTATGCAGGTGAGGGAATGGCTGATTATTTTCCAGTTGTCAGGACTAACTACTCGACTCTGTTAAAAAATCAAATATCGAGGATCCCAACTACATATATGAACAGAACTTGACAGTGCACTACCACCTGTATTTAGTCAGATTTAGATTTGAATTAAACTCCAAAAGAAAGTTAGATATCTGAATCCAGACTCCTACTCACACATAGGTATCTAGTGCTTTCTGAAGTGTCCTTAGGTTGCCTGGCCTCCAGCTGGTGATTCCAAAATGTACATAACTTCTGCAAGTCTCCTGCCAAAACTGACAGCCTCAGGTTGATGCTGTTGATATTGTAGAGCATCTCAGGTACATTAGGTGCCTATCATGAGGTAAGTGAGCAGAGCCCTTTGTCCATGCAATCCAAAGAGTCTAGAGAGTTATTCACCTGATCAAATGAAGTGACTTATTTTACTCTGAATGGCTGTTGACTACAGACTAGACAGTAAGATACTAAAATTTAGATAGGTTCACCATAATACTGAACATTGCAATGTTTAGGTTCTGTGGCAGATTTATCTACAAAATAATCTAACTCACCACAAAATGGTTGCCAAACAATCACACAAATAAACATGTTTCACAAAGCTGACAAATCTCACTTCTGTTTTTCAATTCTGTGGTTGACATAAATCTTAGAGCCAGTGGTGAAACTAATACTAAGGAAATGTTTTCTTGATGGTATTTCTCACAGACTGTTGAACAAAAGATACTCTCAGAAAAGTCAGTTTAGGATTTGGGATTTCTAACTGAAGAGAAACATGCCAGTCCTGAAATTCCTTCTTTATATCATCTTCAATTATTTTGCACTGTGTTACACTGTGAGCGCATGTATAATTAATGTGGCAGCAACAAATCCAAACATATGGATTTGTATGTTTTGTGTTGATCTTTGTTAAAAGGATAACAATCTGTACAAACACGAACCAACCCTGCTGCCCTTCACTCTTCCCTCCCTCTGGAGTTACCAATGTACTAGGAGTAAAGGCAGACAGTTTACAAAGCTTTTTGATGTTTAAATATGTAGACGTCTAAGCAAATGTTATAATTTTGCAGTAAAGTTTTGTTCATATGTAACCTTTTAGTGATATGTAGTCAATTAATTAAGAAGTGGGTATCTGACTTAAGCCTGGATAAAACGTTGCTAAAGCAAAAGTGGATATTGAGTTTTGGAAGAAAAAAACCCTCTATTTCATACATAGCTTAAGAATAGACAGCCAATTGGATCTTTATCAGTTCCAGAAATAACAATTCATTGCGCTTTTAATTTGTTGTTTAGACACTGATTAGTTCAACTTTAAGGTAAGTTTGTAAGAAAGATATTTAGCTATTATGATACCAATACTAAAGCTGATATTTTATCAAGGCCATTAACAACAATGGTAGAATCTGGCTTAGACGATTGAAGTCATTTCAAAAACAAGAAAAAAGTACCAAAACCCAGTAGCAAACAAACACAAAGACAAGCAGGTAGCAGGTTTTGGCAGCACAGTTTTCATGAGCCCACTCTTGGGCTCAACTGCGCTGGTAGTTAAAGTAGTGATGCACCCTAGCAAATTATAGCTTTCCTGAGGACAAAAGGAGGGGGTGGGGGGGGAGCACCATGTGTTTAAAATTAGAAACTCTTCTCAAAGCTGATGATTACAGTTAAATATAAATGAGGGAATCCAGCCCATGACTGTCAAACAGAAACAGCTCCATAGCCCTAAGGGCTTTTCTTAAAACCATCTGAGTTCTAGCCTGTTATAAGAAAGGTGATCAGTCACGCATCCCACAGTCATACAGGGGAAAATATACTCAGTAAGAGTCTTAAGATATTTGACCCAAAAGATTTGATCTAATATTCTTTATATAATATAAAATTATCTCGCTTGACTTCATCAGAAATCCCTGAGGAGCTATTGCATAGTCACTGCTACTGTGTTTTGTTAACTGCCCATTTTTCCCTCAAATGAACCTTGCTGAAGATGCCTACTCATTTCAGCTTTCAGAAGGGTCACTCCTGATTTTGAAAGCATGGATAAAATACAAAAAAACACTGATATTCTTTGGTTACTTTTATGATATACTCATTTCCCTGTTCACTTGTTCCTTTTCTTCCTTTCACTCCCCCTCTTTTTCCTTTTGGCTCATGCTCATTTTGTGCATGGATGCCTAAGGAAAAAAAAAAAAAAAAGCTTCATAGATGCTTTTTCTCTTTTAACAAGTTAATAAAGAAATAATAGTCCAGGATGAAGCTATATTGGAAACACAGAGGCTTTTTCTTTATCTGGCAGATACAAGCAGCCTGTCTCCTAATTAACAGCAAGATGTCTAGCTAGAAATTCTTCCAACGATACCTCTTTTATTCAACGGATAGTCATTCAATCAATATGAAATGCATTTCAGCCAAGAAGGGAGCTAAAATTCATCAATCTTAAGTGATCTGAAAAAAACTAAGTAAACAATAGAACAACAGTCAGGAACTGTATAGGCCTGTTTCTCTGCCTTTTTGCATTTTTTTTTTCCCCTGGTAATACATTATACCAGTATAAATGAGTGCATGAGCAGTGCCTGAGAGTCACATTTATTCTTCTAAAAATCTACAGGAAATCACTCAAGCTATTGGTCTTGCAAAAAAACATCTGCACTGCCATGGATTTATTTCATATTACACTCTTAATTAGCTCATATGTGCATAAAATTTGAAAATGAAAAATGTCTCTCCTAATACAAGCAGACAGGGTTTTAAGTGTCTCAAATCCCATTTATTTTTCTTTCAGATAAGATATAGCATATAAAAAATCTGAGGGCTGCCTGAAAGACTACATATATTAGAACTGAAGGTTCCTACAAGTAATATTTAATGTCAGGAAGTAATCTCTTTTGTGCAATTATTTACTTACAAAAATTCTTAATTAAAGTGAGAAACTGAAAAATAGCTTAAAAAAACAGTGGACAGTTTCACTGCATCTACAAACTCTGCAACAACGTAATGATGTATTTTGGGTTATATTTTTTTTTTTCTGGCTTTTTGGTTTTGTTTTTGTTATTTTTCCCCTGAAAATTGGACCCCTAAAGAAGCAGGGAAAGCGATACATGACCAGGTTCTGAAAAACAACAAACTGAAAGGCATTTTATTTTATTTTCCCCTCAGGCCAGGCCTTTTGCAGTTACTATAATCTTAGGTGATCTCTACCTTTTTTTTTTTTTTTTTTAGATTTTTTTTTAAGCTATCTCTGACCCTTTAAAATTTCAAAGAGGTTTCCATTTGTTTTCAGATTTTAATGACTTCAAAAATTCAGCTTCAGTTTAAACTGTCAAAACTCATTCTCAGCCCAAAAGTAATTTAAACAAAAATCAGAAATATATTCCTGACACTCACTAATTTGACATGACGAGACACTGTGATTGAGGGCGTTGGAAACATGATTAGCAGAGCCTTATAGTGAAGCAACCACAGCACTGCACAGACTGCTCTATACCATACCTACATTTCCCTCAATCCCTCAGTATCAGCCTGACTGCTGGAAGAACTCTCCTGATTTAAAAACTCATACACATTGTACCTACTCTATTTTCTTTGCAGAAAAAAAAGGAAAAAAAAATACTGAAATCAACAAGAGCCTGCAGCTTGATACTTTGCTTGGCTGACAGGAGAACTGATTTCACCCATCAGTAGAGATAGGAATGCAGGAAATGGAAAATACAACACAAAAATAAAACAGACAGTGACCGAAATTTTACATCTGGACATGCTCAGTGATGGTCTGCTAAGATTTTTGCAGAGCATAATATAGAACCATCTTCTTTGTGACCTCGCTGCACATTTTCTATGCCCAGTTTGGCAGGCACATCTGCTCCTGGAACAATTTGCATGAGGCAAATTTTAATCGAGTCACTGAAACACATAGCCATAGTCTGCAAAAAACCAAATAGACCAATCCTGCTTTTGCATCAGACACAGGGAAAAATGCAACTGTTCTTAATTAATAATAATAAGTATTTCCAATCTTTGTTGATTTACATATTTCATAACTTTATCTCTTTCTCTTTCCTTTTCTAAATTAATCCCTTTCTCCCTGCAACAATATTTTTATTACAGCATGCACTAATATGCTTCTCGGCCTATTAACCTGCTCTTCCAAAGGGAATTAATCTTATCAACCAAGTTACCCAGCAGAACAACAATATTAGGAAAAAAGTTAGACTTTTACCCCAGCTTCAACCAGTCATATCAGTAAAATAATAATTTCACCCCCAATTAAGAATGATTAAATTCTGAAATAAGCAAAACAATTTACATTTCTCTCTTACTTGAAAATAAAAGCAAAAATAACAATATAAAACCAATTGCATTTGAATAAATGTTCAGCTAACATTTTATTTAAGTCTAAATGCTGACATGAAGGTTCCTGCCCAAGCGGCCAAGCTGTATATCTTACATCAAAGTGAGTGTTTTAGACCCTCAACTAAAGTCTCAACCCTGTAAACTAGTTTTAGGAGTGTGTGTGCATACACACACAGAGATCACACTGCCCATTAGATACATAATCAGGGTTTTCTCAGCACTGTCAGTGTTTAGCACTGTCTCAAGATGACAAACAGGTAGCCACATACAGCTCATGAACAATTCACATCTGGTTCCCATGCTGGGACTGCAGTATGTTTGCCAGTCTGTTGACACGAAGATTTTAGGATAAGCCAAATTCTCTGTCAGAGAAAGTGAAGCAGACAGGTTGTAGG
>JBCJKH010031704.1:0-10058 GCA_039877255.1 Loriculus beryllinus
ACACCGATCCCTGAGGGACACCACTCGTCACTGGCCTCCAGCCGGACATTGAGCCATTGACCACAACTCTTTGCGTTTGGCCATCCAGCCAGTTCTTTATCCACCAAGTGGTCCACCTATCAAACTGATGTCTCTCCAATTTAGAGACAAGGATGTCATGTGGGACAGTGTCGACGTCAACTGCTCTACCTCTGTCCATCAGTTCTGTAGCCCCATTGTAGAAGGCCACCAAATTATTTTTGGTCTCTGCCATGGCTAATACAGGGGTAAAAACAATCCATAGAGAATCAGGAGACTGGGGATTATTTAAAAAAGAGCAAGACTATATTTGAATGCAACCACTGGCACCCCCTCAGTGCTGTATTCAAACAAGTCTCAGTTTCCCTCCCCAGCAGGCATATTATGATCTGAGAAGGTGGGACAGAAAGTAGTATCAGTTTGAGCTGTGCAGCTGCCCGGCTCTTAGTGACCTGTCTTGGATGATAGTGGCCAGGTACCCTGTGGTCTCCAGCACTTGTTTCCATGTACCTTCCTGATCTCCAGGACCTTCTTCCACTTCCAAGATCTTTCTTTTAGTGAGAATCCTCACCTTTTAGCCCTTCTTTTAGCTGTTGGCTCCTGGACATTTTCCCAAAATGAAACATGATCAGCCTCCTATTTGGCAGTACTATTTCATATCTATTAATTGGAGGGTCCAAGATGCAATACTTCTGTTTAGACCTAGTGTTACTAAAATTTATGACCAGCTCATAAAGGTGGCACACAGCAACATGTACTTCACAGATCAAAAGTTTAATTTTGAGCATGTATCTCCCCCACATGCATCCAGCTACCTATTGTTTATAAGCATTCAGTATTTATATATTTGTTTCTTTGTTTGTTTTTCTTACAACAGTCTCAAAGCACAATTTTAATTTTGTTTAGAGATACACCAGCCTTTACCTGCAGGTAACTCATTTCTTGCCAGATCTTCTTAACTTCCCAGAATTTGTTAGGTTCACAAAGCTTTTTAATTTGTACACAAGAATTGTAACTTTCTGGAGATTTCTGGAATTGCTGTGAAAATGTTCTGGTTTGCCTGAGGTGCTAGCAGACTGATCTGGAATCATATTAGTTTCCTTCTGGGGCAGGTGAATAGGTATATAGCATGTAATATTGTATATCACATATGCAATATATTATCTCTTATCAGAACCACAACATGGAGATGCCACAAATCACTGGTTACTTTGTAAAAAATGTAGCTTTTAAATAAAATCAATTATTTTTTCAAAGTAATAACAATTAAAACAGCTAGTTAAATAAATTTTGAAAGAACAGTATTCTGTGGAATTGAATGGTTTTGTTGTAATCACAAATGTGTTTGTTTTTGTTTTTGTTTTTTTAATTTGGTATGAAAGGAAACTAGAAATCAAGTTCTGAGCTATGTAGAAGTATCACTTTTCCCCTATTGCTTGCTTTAAAGAAAACATATTTAATTCCTTTGTTCTGAAGCCAGCTTCCGTTATACCTGTATTTAGATTGTATCTGACAACCTCATATTGTAGAATGATATACACAGGCTGGAAGAGGCCTGTAGATGCCTACAGTTGGCATCTAGTCCAGCCCACCATTCAAAGCAGGGACAACTTACACCAGTTTGCTCAAGATGTTTGCCCGCTCAATTTTCTAATATTGTCAAATAAATCATCTTTGCAGACTGTTCCACTGTTTGACACTCTCATGGTTGGTCTAACATCCAAGTGGAAACCTCTTTGCTGCAACTTGTAACTGTTTCTTCTTGTCCTGCCACTCCTCTGAGAAGAATCTGGCTCCATTTTCTCCAAACCCAGCTGTTTGTCGGACAGTAAAACACTTTGCCTAAAGGAAGTCTTTCCATCAATACAAAAAAAATTAGGAAGATTTCTGCTGGATTTCTGTGAAACTTTCATGAGGCATGCCTCTGGATAAAAAAAAAGCCTTCCTGATGTGTTGGGTTGGTTTTTTTTTGGTTTTTTTTTTTTTTTCTCTGTGTTGTATGACCTAAATGATGAAGAAGGAACAAAATTAATACAAATCCTGAACCAGAAATAAGCTTCTGAACCTGTAGATGCTGTTAAATAGTACTGAAATGGTAGTACAAAGCCATGTTGGAAAGAAGAGCTTTAAATGTAAACATTTGCATCCTGAAAAGACATTTTCTGTTTCAGAGTATTTCTAAAGATGCTCAATTTTTTTTTCCATTGACATTGTACTTATTTTAACAGAAAAACGGGTGCAGCTAAATGATTCATCATTCCCCATTCTTTTGATGCTGAGCTGCATCACAAGTGCAGATCTTTAATAAATTTTACATGGGTAAATGAGGGACAGTGTAAGTTTTGAGTTCCTGACCCAGAAGCATTAGATTCTTGCTATTCAACAGAATAGCACTACTTTTCAGCTCTGAACTCAGAATCTGTGTTTTCTCTGGGCATTCTTTTAGTGAACACTACATTGCTCTCAATTCCAGGTATTCTAGTAATAGTGCCTTCCAAGTGCAACACTACAACATGATGTGATTGTCTGTTATGATCTTTGATTATGATAGAAGTGTGTTTCCAGCTATTTCATCCCATCACTTCTCCCCCTAATTTGATTTCAGCTGGAGGGAGCTCTGCCATCCGTTTCCTGTCATTTGCTATTGTCCTCTTTCACTCAGTTCAACCTGTTGATGTTCTTCTGATTGCTGAAGGCATATCATTTGATTTTGAAAAGCCTCTTCCTTGGTGAACGCTTCAGGGTGCATTCAGGTCTATTTAGATTTGTGCACTGCAGTTTTAAATTGCTACCTTAGGCTCTATTAAAACAATTTTCAAAAAAGCAAATGTCAGTGTGCACAAACAGGTTATTGAAAACAGCACTGCCTAGGAACAAATACAGTTTTCCTGCAGATTTCCTTAGCTTTTGTTTAAAAGAAAGTGCAGCATTAGTATTAATGTTTACTGTTTGTTTGGTTTGGTTTGGTTTGGTTTTTTTTTAATTTGGTACAAGTGTTAATCATGATAAAATGTCAGTGGTTTGGTTAACTGTAGAATGCTTGTTAACATATCCATTTGTGCCAGAACAAATGATCTGTAGGAGTTGTGGTACACACGAATAAGAAATACAAAGTAGTAGTCCATTAACCTCAGGAACAGAGTTCCCATTAATTGATGAATGTTTGTTACTATTTTACAGGATAAAATACTTCATTTATTCCATGTACATTCAGCTTATACTAGTTTGGTGTTGTTTGCGAGTGGTAAAATACTCAATATTCACTATCCTACAATCATAAAATATATTTATCCTGGAGTCACAATCATAAATCTTTCAACTCCAGCAAACTGTATAGACTGCACAGCTAGCATTTTGATGTCTTGTGCCTTCTGAAGTAATTTATACCAGCGCAAATAATTATGCATCATTTTATCAATTTAGCCTTACTTCGCCTTCCTTTTCCACCTGTGTCAATTTTATAGAAAGACCAAGACATTGATTTGTCATCAGTAGGAGCAGTATGGATGAGGGTCATACAGGTAGCCTGGAAAATTGTCTGTGGTATTGTAGATTAAATTTTCCTCAACTAAATTTTTAGTGACGCATTGCTACTTTCAGCTTCAAAACTTTATAAAAAAAAATTACTACAAAACATTGCTAAAAAAGCCATTAGGACCACACTGATGTGTGTTATCACTCATCTGCTCTATAATTCTCAGGCTAGCACTACATTGCATTCATAGCATTACATAGCATTCATTGCATTACATAGCATTCTACATGTGTTATTGACAGGATAATAGTAGTGAATAAAGAATTGATTTCTAAGTAATTTCAGTTGGCCATATAGTTTCTTGCATGGTCTACCACAGAGCACTGTAGATGCTTAAAGCACTCTTCTATATGCCAATTGGTGCAATGGAGTTTTCTGTATTACATAAAATGGTAAAACTGCATGATTCCACAGCCTAATCTCTTATTTCTCCTGGTCAAGTCAACTCTGATTCCTTCACTCAGTGCAGATGTACCTGGAAATAGCAACCTACTTTGGTAGCAAGTGGTACCTTGTGTTGTCTCAGTTCTCTATGAATATGAAAATTCCATGTAATTCTATGTAAATTCTATTTACAGGAGGAAAACCTGTAAAATAACAGAAAGCAAAAAGCATAATTAAGCTACAAATGTTGCAGGTGCTTCAAGGAAGACTTAAGGAAGATCAAGGGACTTTTATTGACCTAAGTTTTTTACAAATGAAAGTCAAACTGATTGCATCAGTTTATGGCATTAAATGGATCAGCTCTGAAATATCACCGGGATTGGCTGTTGGAAGTAGGAAAGCACATTCTTCGCTACTCATCAACACCTTCTTATTGTCTTAGACATCATTTGGTGGTTGTATATTATTAGAGTGTCCCTACATTTGTGGAACTTCTTGGTCTTAAAAGATTTTCGTTTGGTCTTAAAAATGTGGAGGTTGATCTTAGGAAATGTTATTGAAATTGTTCATTGCTAGTCAGTCTTTATTCATTCACAGTTGTATCTCAAAAAAGGTAAATATGCCTTTTCAGTAGTTGCCCCTCTGATAACTGATTTTGGAATAATATCTTTGCAGGTCAGTGTTGCCCACATGTCCGCATGGGATCTGTATGCTCTGTTATGCAGTGGGTTAGGAAGGGATCTGCACATGAAGCAACAGCTACATTTTGGGTATGTTTGACCCAGGGATTTGCCCCCTAGTTGTTCTTGTGCCTAAGCTAATATCTAGGTAAGAACCTTGGTTCTCTCACCTGGGCTGTGATCATGAGGTTGTTGGCTCTTGGAACCTGCGTGCAGAGCACTGGCAGGTTAAAGTCTGTTTGGCTTTGCTAGGGAGCGAGTAAGGAGCGCTTGCTTGGCACAGCTTGGAGGCAGTTCAGGAAGTGGTGGTGGTTTACCTTTTGTCAGTGACTGTCAGCCTTCCTGTGTGGTTAGCAGACTCTCACACCTTCCTCCTTACTATACTCCACATTAGGTCTGAGAGAGCAGCAGCAACTGAGCTGCAGCTGAGAGGAGCAGCCAACAAGCTGCTCAGATCTGAGTAGAAACCCTTCAAAGTACCTTCTTCACAGAACAGGCAGGCTTTCCTCATAAGAGGGGCAACAAGGAGAAATGGTTGTTGGGCTGACCTTGTAGACAGTACAAGGTACCCGGAGTGACTGCAGGATTGTCCCAGAGTCCTTGTATACTGAAATAAAAAACTTTTAGAATACAGAAATATATTTAAAATCTATTGGTATAGACCATAGTGCAACTAGAGGCACAGTGGGATGAAGAAGAGGCTTGGAGCATCTGGGTATTAACCATACTATGTGTAATAATATCATAATGTAATATGTGATTTCCTCAGTTTTATTCTGCTCCTAAGCTATTACTCATTTTGACTACATTGTGTATTATGCATGAAGACAAACTAACCTTTGTGGAAAGAACATTACCTTGGGATTTCCCATGTCCGAATTGTTTAACAATGTGTTTTGATAACACTAGCTTCAACCTAAAAGGATTTTGTGTTAGTTTTTGTCTGTGGTGTCTGTTACTCATGTTGTTGCAGTCAAACACACACATACAACAACATGCTGGGAGAAAAGGGAAAACCTAGTCTTAAATTAAGATAATGAAAGCTGTTTCAAATGCAATATTGTCAAATACAAAAGTGGTTTAAGAGAAGCAGGAGGAAAATATTTAAATGTAACTATATCAATTTCTGCCAGCTAATAAAGAGAGCATTTTCTTTGCTTTCTCCAGCAGGAAAATAGAGCAGAAGGACTTCCTTCAGCACTAGTTTCTATAGTGACAGTATCCTCAAAATCATCTTTATGCAATAAAAAATAACTTGATAGTACAGTGTAGAAATGGAGCTAAATCGGTTTTTGATCCTGTAGAAAACAGTTAAGATTTTGAGGAACAAGAATTTGAATTGCACAGAACATTAAATTCTTCTAGTTTGGTAACTGAACATTTGTTTGCTCCTGCTAATGAGGTGAGAGATGTAGCCTTGTAACCCAGGTTGAGGTCCACTTTGTCCACTTTGCTTTTATGTTTGAGTCCACAGGGTAGTTCCTTAGTGTAGGGACAACTGAGCTCTCTGGTTTTCCTTGGGGTCTGTGGCATTTCTTCTCAGCACAAACACCTAAGAGCTGAACCTGACTCTGGGGTAGACAGTGAGTAGCACAGCTCCCTTCCGATCACATGAGCCCACCTTCACAGCTGGAGATACAAGCCAACAGCCCTCAGCCTTCTCCTACCCTGGCAGCATCCCCTTCTGCTACTGTCATCTCCTACTGATATCACGCTTTCGTCCTCTCTGAAGTCAGTTTCTCTTTCCTCAGCTGCTCCCACAGACAAATCAGCAATGAAGGCATGTCCTTTTCTTACTTTCTTGCTCTCAAATTCCTTTTGTTTCTGTCAGTCCCTGATCTGTAATGTACACCCTATTTTAGTCCTTGGGTTTTTTTCTAGTGTGACCCATTTTTGTCTCCAGATATGGACCAAAGTGGTCTTTCTTTTGATCTGACTGTAGAGTTCATCCAGACCCTAAATATTTCAGTTAACTTCTCTCTTCCATTACCTACAGGCTCATCTTCCAGACAGAGCAGGCAATAATTTACAAAGGATTTAGCTAGTTCATGGCTGATTCATTACACACTGAGGCATTAAATATTGAGCAATTTTACACAATTAACCAGAATCTCTAAATTGCAGGCAGTCAGGTTCCTCAGCCAGTCACAACAGATTACGCTTCAGTTACTGATGAGTAGTAGCACTAAAACTGACCAGCTTCTTCCCAGGATTGTTTTCACAGGCGAGCCTCTTTGTCATCATACAGCCATTCTAAAAGCATGCTTATTTAGCTGCTTAACTGATATTACACACAGAGGTGCAAGATATTGTTTGAGAAATAGTTCACTCAATTCCTGCAAAGTTTAATTAAAAAGAATGATAGCATTATATTATATGTGTACCTATTACATGTATCTATTTTAATGCTCTCTTGCATATCAGGTTTTGTTATTCTTCATGGTTTCTCTTATTTGTTTAATAAACACGCAAATCAAGAAATAATTAGGAATAATGTAGGTCACCCCTGAGAGCTGAGGGGGAGAAATTAACATCAAGTTTTTCTGTTCCTGGAAAATCAGAGAGAAGCGTCTGAGCTGTGAAAGCCTCCAAAGTAAAATACGCTCAGATTTTCTGACATGCCACCAGCTGTTCAGGGCAAAGAAACCTTTGAGGTGCAACCAGTTCTGGGAGGTCTGTCATCCAGACGTGCCATTGTCCTCTCCGGCTGGAGCCTGCAGCACTTGCACAGCTCTGGTGAGGAGCCAGGAGTGATGCTTCCTCCCTGTGCCTCTCCCTGCTCCATGTTCAGACCCTGCTTCTGAGGGCCACACTCCCTCTTGAGGAGCAGCTTCTGGCAGCTGTGCCTGGGGAAAGCCAGGAAAAGCCTTCCTAAATGTGTACATCCCTCCTCTCTGACAATGCTGCAGATGAGCTTGCAGGACTCTATTGTGGAATACAATTCTTGACTGAAAGCTTTTTTAAAAAAAGAATCAATCACTCTGAATAAATGTCTTGCCTGAGCACTGTTATTTCAAAAGCATTGCTTTATTTCCGGTGCAGCTGCTGCAGGAGGTTTCCCTGCATTTGTTTAAGGTGAGCAGTATCTCCTACTCTTAAATTTGCACCTGCTAGCCAAGTGCCAGTCCCCTGGGTTGCCTTTCCTGCCTGCTGTCATTCAGCAGTGCTGGCTGCCTGCCGTTCACAGTGACTGAATGTCTTCCATTGTCACTTGACTCATAATATTTGCTGAGGGAGTCCCTTGGAGATATGGAAAGCAAGACATTCTGATATTTCAGAGAATAGCCATAAAATCGATCCTCTGAATCCTGAATATTAGCCTCAAATGTAGTCACTTGCTCTCAGACCTAATCCTGGATAAATAATTGTGACTTTAATATTTTTTATTAATCCAAGATTTAGCCTGAAGACAGGTAAGACAATTTGAATCTGGCTTCTCAGGTTGTTTCTATGGAGCTCTGCCAACTTACTTCTCCTTGTCTTTTGTTTTTAGAAGTGTTGAACTTTAAAGCCTACACAGGTGCCTAGCATGATACTGGTGCATCTTCAAATCAGAGATAAGTCAGAAGGATAAACCAGACCGTTTTCTTGTCTTGAATATTGCAATCCATGGTATAATATTATGCCCTTTTTTCTGTTAGAGATCTGAATTATCAGCGACCCAAAGGCTTTTTATTCATTAAAATAGTTGGTTTTACCTTTCTATTCTTCTAAGGCCAGTGAATTTAAATTTCTTATAATTTTGCCTAAATGAAAATATATATTATGCAGTAGAGAAAAGACGCATATGTGATTAGCCTATGATTATCTTGCTTTTAAAATAAATCTAAACAAATGGGATTTTTATTGTTCCAGTGCAGACTATCTGGATGGTAAATTATTCTAAATTGGTCATAAGCCACAGCCCATCCAAGTTTGTTCACAGAGCACAGGCAAATGTGCAGCTTTTATTATTTGTAAGCATAGTTATTTTTTTTCATTCTCGATGGCTTTTTCTGGTTATAGGTAATAAATGCAGCTATATATTACTGCTTTGTGTACCTGATATGTCAGCATGATATTCTTTAAAGCACTAATGATATCATTTGATCTGAATTTTTTAAGAACTGAGCACCTTGCAGAAGCCACTGTATGTAAATGATGGTTAAAATTAGATAAACACATAAAGCTAACTCAGTGTCAATTTATCTCTGAACTGCAGATGCCTACTGTGAGAGGCAACAGTGCATGGCCATAGGATGAATAACCAGCGTATGCTACTTTAATGATTGAGAAAGAGCAGTGTGTATGTGTATACGTATACATATACAGAGAGGCTCACTATTATGTTGGAAAGCTGCGAGTACAGACTTTCCCAAATTGACTTTAGGACACCTTTTTTGGGGAAAGTAAAGCAATGAAGATGCAGAAGCATCAACTTCAGCCACTTGAGCTCTATCTGGCACTTCTGCTGTGCCTTCCTGCTAGCTGCTGTGTTCAAACCTGGCAGGATTTATGAATCTTGTCTGAGACAGTGAATGAATGAGATCTGTATTCCTCCTTTTTTGCAGGTACATTACCTTGCAGAAGCAGCAACTGCTTCTCTGTTAAACAGTCTGAATTAACTGGATCCCCTTCATTCAGTTGCTAGTAGAAAACAGTATTCTGCCTTGTTAAAAAAGTTATTTTGGCTTGCTCTGCAGTCAAAACAATAGCTGAACTGGCATTCAAAGCAGCAGATCTAAGGAGGTCAGGAGAGGTTGACTAAAGGGGAGCAAGCCCAGATCTTTCCACAAGTTTAATAACAGCATTGTTTAATCTAGTAGAAATGATAACTAACTCCTTGTTACTAACTGGTTACTAATATTGACATTCTGCAGCATGTTATGATGCTTCTATAACCTAAACACCCCAATGTTATGTGTTTGGTTCTCTTATTGTGTAAATTAAGTAAATTTTTTTCAGAGGGTGGTGAAAGCATAACACATAGCACTCCTACAGTGTTCAACTTGAAGGAACAGTCATATGCATGCTTGGAAGCTTTTGCAATTTAGTGCCTAAAATTGCCCCTCTGCTGTTAGAGGGATTAGAATAAAGGAAAATAATTTCCCCAGTGTGGACCAGTTAGCAAAAACTCACCTTTTGCTATGGAAGTGCAGAACCAGTTATTCAACACTGAAGTTCCAAGTTTTGGAATTACTGCTTTCTCTGCCAAACTGTAGCTGGGTGGGACGGAGTCACTGTTTGCTATCAAGCCCTGTTGTCACTTGTACAGCCAAGTCTGTAAGGTTTGGCACAATGGTTGTACGGCCTATAGGGATGCTGGGGAGGGACTCTTCATTAGGGACTGTAGTGACAGGACAAGGGGTAATGAGTTAAAGCTTC
Source organism: Loriculus beryllinus (assembly GCA_039877255.1). Classification (NCBI taxonomy): domain Eukaryota; kingdom Metazoa; phylum Chordata; class Aves; order Psittaciformes; family Psittacidae; genus Loriculus; species Loriculus beryllinus. Next base: position 9,982 of record JBCJKH010031704.1, read on the forward strand.
AACAGGGAAGGTTTAGATTGGATATGAGGAAGAAATTCTTTACTGTGAGGGTGGTGAGGCACTGGAATGGGTTGCCC
>JBCJKH010031708.1:10352-22616 GCA_039877255.1 Loriculus beryllinus
TTGTAGCAGGTGATCCTTGAATATCATCCAACAGTCTTGGGCCCCCCTGCCCTCTAGGGCTATATCCCATGGAACCTCACTAAGCAGGTTCCTGAAGAGGCCCAAGTCTGCTCTCTTGCAGTCCAGTGCAGTGAGCTTGCTGCACGCTCTTCTCACTGTCCTGAGGATCTTGAACCCGACCATCTCGTGATCGCTGCATCCAAGGCTGCCCTGGAGCGTCACATTTCCAACCAGTCCTTCCCTGTTGGTGAGCACGAGGTCAAGCACAGCACCTCTCCTTGTCGGCTTCTATTTCTTGCAGAAGGAAGTTGTCTTCCAAAGTTCAAGAACAAGTCTGTGGAAAATCATGCTGCAATTTTGGCTGGTAATACTCCAAGGGCCATTAAAAGTTACAAGAAACTATTGAAATATTCACTAGTTTGGGGCCTCTTGTTAAAATGTTATGTTTTTCTCAGACACTTGAGGGATCAAGAGGGTTTTCTTTTCTTTGATGTGTTCTATCTGCTCTAGGGTAAAAACACACATCACAAACTAAACTTTTTTATATTTAATATTTAATGACATACAGCTGCTGGAGGGAATATTTTTTCTTCTTAACATAGCACAATCCCACCCTGCTAAAGGATCATTTTCATTTTGCATTTCTGTTTTTACTATTGCTGAGGGACTAGACAAAGGCATGGTTCAGCACTGCAGACTGGGCAGACAGCTGGTCTCAAGTATTTATGCTTTTGAAGTAGAGCTACATCAAAACCAAAAAGTTTAGCATCACCAACTGTTCCAGTGCAGTGAAAAGGTTTAATATCTCAATCCAACTGAAATACAGTTTTTTATGGGGTTTCTGACACCCATTGGTGTAATTCCATTTTTTACCCTATTTCAAAATATAACAAGTTCATAGAATTTATACTGATGTGTCTTTATAATACTAGTGCTGAAATACTTCAGTGTTTTCATGCCGTTTCTTAAAATACTATGGGAAGCAGCTGTTGAGAACTGATGGGAAAGAGCATCTTCTTATGAGAAGGCATAGTAAATATTCAGTTTATTAGTTAAAGGAGCTGTGCCTTCCAGTATGTTTAAATTAGGCTGGAATTATTTTTCTGTGATATTGAAAGCAACTATTCCTTTCTCATAAAAAGTTGACTGATATAAAGCAGAAAAAGAACTTTAAAAAGAAAAGATTTTTAATAATTACCCTTAATTACTAAAATATTTCACATATTATTGCACAGGATGGTATTATATATGGCCCAATTAATGTGAACATGCCATGAGACTAAGTGGAATAATAAATATAGATAAAAGCGTATTAATTGAAATTCTGAAATTAAATATCAGTATGTTATAAATTGCAAGTGGTTTTTAATTTTCATTTGTAAGAAAATGTTAAAACTTATTTTTCTTCAAATTCATATGAAGAAGAATTCAGGAAGTTGACCTGTTCCACAGTGTCAAAAGTCAGCTTCAGCCAACTCTTCCCTGAAGTGAAGAACGTAAGACCAGTTTAAAGGAAGCAGGAAGTATACTGCACTTGAATCCGGAGTTTCCTACTCTCTAAATATCATTTAGGTCTCTGTAGTTGGTACTAAATGCAACTTTGTGGGAGGCCTTGATGCCTTCATGGTTCCCCTGTAACCTAAAGCACATTGTGGTGCATGCTTGGTGCAGAAACGTGTGGTTTAGCCATATTCTTCTATTCTAATTTCATGAAGCTGTGGAGCACTGTTCACAATTACCAGTGCTGTCTGTAATATTAATGTAACTCTGACATTACCCTTGAAATTATTTGATTAATGTTAGATGGGAGGAAGGTGGGAGATACTGGATGTATTTCACATTCACCTGTGTATTCAGTGCCAGTACCTTTTCTAGCAAGCTTGTGCATACATTGCCCTTCTTGATAGCTATATACAGTTGTTTCAAATAGCAGCTTTGCCCTCATCAGAAACAAGCTGCTTGCTCTGAAAACCCTATCCCTGATGCAAGCCACACGACTCCTCCCAGATTCCTGCCACATCCACAGAGTCTGTGAAACACACTGAAATGTTATGTCCTAGGTGTATTCCTGTGGCCACTGAATAGAATTCTTTTTGACAGATAAAAAGCTGTGGCCAGACAGCTTAAGATGAGGGAACAGACCAATGAGATGGCAAAAGATTTTTGGGGTGGAAGCTTTGCCAAGTTTTAGGCATTCCCTGGCTATGCTGGTCTTATCACAGCTGCATAGTTTGCTATTAGAGATAAAAATGACTACTAAACCTTGTGAACAACTACTAAACCCTGTAAATTACTTTGCAATTAGCTGAGGACAGCTGGTAGCACTGTCATTGACCTTAGAGTGCTATTTATAGGAGGGCATTTGTTAGACCCTCTTCAGCTTGATTTGGGTTGTGTTCCCATTTGGAATCCAGTTGTGAGAGGATGTTATGTACCTGTTTGGAGCAGTTAATACTATAGCATGTCATCGATTTTAACTATTTTTTTAAAAAAGCTTCAACTATTAATTTAGCATCAAAAGATGTGTTAATAACAAGAGAAGGCCAAAATAAATGCTTTTAACAGTAATGGCATCTGATGTTCCTGTTTATTTAATAATGCCAAAGGCAAATCACCCCAACAAATTGAAAGCTCTAATTATAAGATGTTATCAGATGTTATCAGAATAATGTGCCATTTATCTGAGTTCGTCCTGCCAGTAGAAAGCAAACAGGGTTTTTTCTGCTTTTTGTAAGACTGAAAAGCACAGGGCACTAACTGCTTCCATGCTGCATTGCAATCTTCTGAGTGCCCGATAAGCCTGAACCTTGCCAAGAGGCAGCTATTGCTTTGTAATCTGCAATTTCCTACTTCTGCTTAGGTATCTGATGTGTGAGTTATTTTATTCCAGAATAGAATGAAAGCTTTTCACACTGGGAAGGTTTTGATAATTGCTTTTAGAGGTTATGACTTTGTGCAAAATGCGTTAGCAAAAGGCATTTTGTCACTTCCCCACCTAATTAATTTGGAGAGGTGTTCCTGTATCCTACACAACAATCCTGTATTCTAAACTCATGTTTGAATGGACTCTGACAGGGAAATACAAATATGAGTGGTGAAAGATCCCCATCCTCTCAAAAATCAGGGCTGCTTCTGTTGCCTTAGAAAAATTCTTTATTCTTTTCCTTACTTTCTCTATCTGCATAAGTGGAAAACACTCCCTTCAGGCTAATTCTATGAAACTTGATTCACCAAGTGAAAAGTGCTTTCTTTTCTCAAATGATCACAAAATTAATGTCAGAATTATTTTATTATGTCAATTTATTAAAACATTTGGCTCCAGAATTTAAAGAATTATTTTACATCTTCTTAATCAGTATTTGACAGAATTGAATATGGCTGTTAAAATGCTAAACTGGCTCCAGCTAAATACAATTCATCAATGGCATGTTAGCTTTCGGTCAAACTGAGTACCAGAAGGTGTCCCAATAAAGCAGATACTGCAGTTCAGTCCCAGTTGAGGAGAGCTTTAAGTACAAACTTAAGTCTTTGGCAAATCCTTTCCACTGATGTTTAATCAGAGAGCTGAGCTGAAATGTGTTTACTGTGACACATGATTTTAAATAGTAGAAATCTCCTAAAAGAACATAATGATCTGATTTCATTCCCTTTGAACTCTATATAAGTTTTGTTGATGTTTTGGTGATGCAGGATCAGAACTTCTCATGTAAATTCTAGTGGTGATGTCTGGTAGTGTGTAGTAGTGATGACACAGCTTTCATGGTTCTTAAAAAAATCAGCTCTATTGATCTATGTAAGACTTGTGTGGTACTATGCAGTCTATGTTACAGAGGCCCTGCTATTTTTTAGAGGGGAGTTTTATCTTACTACTCATTTATATATATGTGTATGTATACACACATGCATGTTTTGCAGGTATTATTGACAGCACCCAGGTGGAACAGAGGCAGGTCGTAGCTGTGACTGGTGATGGAACCAACGATGGACCAGCACTTAAAAAAGCTGATGTTGGCTTTGCAATGGTATAATCTTGAGCATATTTATTGATGTTTGTTTCGTTATAGATTTGCTGTAAGAGGTTTTTCATTCATTACGTGCTGAGAAAGTTGCTTGGTTATTATTTAGTTACTGGAGGAGGTGAATTATGTTGTTTCTGAATCTTTTAATTTACTGTGTTTTGTTACTTTTCCAGTATTTTGTCTAAGGTAATTATTGGCCATGTGCAGAATTGTGCCAACACAGAAAGATTGAACTATTTTCTCCACAGCAGTGGAGCACTATTTCGCTTCCATCACTAAGTGTAAAGATGTCTTCCCAGTGTACCCTGATTCAGAAGACATTAATATTCTAGACTATGTATTTATATACATAACTAATTTTTTGTTAGCAATTCTGTTCATGTATATTAATAAGATATAATCAATGATAAAAATAACTCAGAAGATCAGTAGTCATCAAGCTGGTAATTTAAACCACTCAAAACGATCATCACATGAACTCCATTGCCATCAATCCCCTATTCTGTGTCCTTACTCACTTTCAAAAATAGGCCACATTAGCAAACTTCCTAGTGAACAGAAAATGCAGAATATATTCAGCATTTCCTGTTACTATGCTGGGAAGTCTCTGCATAACTGTGGACTTTGAATGAGTATGAAGATCTGTATTCTAACTGTCTCCGTGCTTTCTAGTAGGTAATTTTAGTCGCAATTAATTTTTGCAGGGTATTGCTGGAACAGATGTGGCAAAGGAAGCCTCAGACATCATCCTGACAGATGACAACTTCAGTAGCATTGTGAAGGCTGTAATGTGGGGACGCAATGTCTATGACAGTATCTCCAAGTTCCTGCAGTTCCAGCTCACTGTTAACATTGTGGCTGTCATTGTGGCTTTCACTGGAGCATGCATAACCCAGGTGAGCTGTTGCTAAAAGTATGGGGTCAAATCCTATCGAGATAACTTTTCATTCTTAAGTAACAGTGGCTTACATTTGATTCTCACTTTGCAAAACAGAAAGTACACTGTCTGAAATTCTTCTGAGCTTTAAGAGTGTATTTAGGATCAAGCTGTTAAATGTTAAATAGCAGTTCATGTAAGGAAGTGAACTAATTCATCTTCTCCTGGAAGCAGATTACTTTTAAGAGCGGCTAATTTTTGTGCTGCTTCCATATAGCTCCCTGGGTTTGATTACATATTATTGTCATGCCTGAGCCTTGTGATGATGGACAGAAAATGTCAGGGGTTGGAAGGACAAAGTTACGTGACTTGGCCTTTTCCTCTCAGAATATTTCACTATGAAATGTGTATTTTTGATGGATTATGGAATGGGATTATTATTTTCAGGAGAGCGGTTCTGACACACAGAGGTAATCCCAGCCAGGGGGACTTCTTGACTGATAAAAACATTGTTGCTTTCAGGCAATCCCTTTTAATTTCAGGTGCAAATGACAAACCAGTTAAATGCCACATGCAGTTGGACTTTGATTTCTTTTCCTCCCTTTACGTTAATCCCCCAGTGCAATCCTGGTGTACTTGCAGTGTGTCTACATCTTTTGCAAAAAGCATGTGTGAAAGTAAACCACAATTTTTTCCCCTTTCAAATTACTACTTTTTGACTAATAAAATGCAGTTTTATTTTCCCTAGAAAAAAAAGCTGTATTTAGTACAGTAGGTTTTTTCTAATGGAGGATAAAACACAACATGCAGGTTTTAGTGCTGTCCCTCCCTAAATTAAAGTGTAGTTGTGATGCTGCAGACAGGTGCTGTTACAAACTGCCTCCTCTGATGGAGACACACAACGGGGAAGCTGCCTCTTCCCTCTCTTGTGCATCATGCAGATGCACAGGCCTGTTTTCGTGGGTATATTTTACCTCATGCACACCTAAGCAAAACAATGAATAAGTCATTAGCTCTGTTCCAGGGTAAACTTACATTGTAATCATGGAATTGATACTTGAAACCAGAAACCCAGGTACCTTTACAAAACCACCAGGTCAAACTTCTCCTAAGCCTTGACTGACGCATACAGACTCTTTTTGTGCGGCATGTGAGCAAGCTTCAGCTTCTGCTAGCGCCATGCAGTGGCTGGGTGGATGGGACTGTCACCCTTCAGCTCCCCTGCTGTGTGAGCATAAGGATAGTGCTGAGAGTTTGAGACATGCGAAAAGGCTGGGTTTGAAGGAAGTGGAAGTGATCTTAACAAATGAAATAACTATTTTATCCTGCACAGAGAACACACAGACACTGGAATTCACTTGTTTTCCAAAAAGTCAAAATTGTAAGCTGCCAAGTGCTAGCTCCCCCCCCAACTGCCCTCAGGCCCTGCTGATGCCTGGGTGTCATAGCTGAGTGTCTCTGTGCCACAGAATTACTCACCTGGTGGCAGAAGTTGGATAACTTTTCCCTTGGAACTATTTCGAAGCATATTGAGAAAATGCTTAGCTGCAAAGTGATTATTGTTGGTAACAGAAGGTACTGGAATAAGGACTGAAATTCTGGAAGGTCAGTCCTGGATTTTTATCAGTGGTACAAAACAATATAGAAAGAGTGCTAACAGCAGAGAATGCCGTGACTGGAACTGCTGTGAGTGATTCCTTTCAAGACCCTGTTTCATAGACATTCAGTTACTGCCTACTAACATTTAATTTAAGTGATTTTTTTGTTGTTATTGATGTCCATCACTTTTTCAATTGTTTGATGAAAACATGAAGGGTAATATATTCCATTTGTTAATTAAGGGATAATCTGGTTTATTCTTTAAGAGGTTAAACATTACAGTGTAAAGATTATTTTCTATCTAGTCTAAGTGCATAAACAGTGCAGACTTTTCATTCCAGAGCTTTCTTTACCCTTTGAATAATTTCACTGGTTTCTAGTAGAACTTGGATCAGGACCAGTGTCCTTATATTGCCCTAATGGTCTGTAAGACCATCATTGAGCCTGTCAAGTCTGTAGTCCCTGTTTAAAGGTTTTTAATGTACATGCAGAATTCCTGTATTTCTGTCCAGACAGATTCTGATGCAGTTCCTTAATTTGGCAGTAAAAATGCAAATCCAACAGAGAGGTCCAAAGAAGCTAGAATTTTAATTGTAGCAAAAATGCAGCAGTTACTTCCACTGTAGTTCTGTTTATGCTCAAAGGCCTCACTGCTAATCACCTCAAGCAGCTCTCGGTTCTGTCTCTGCTTACGAATGGACATCATTATGTAGGCTTTGACTCAAAGGCTGTAGCCAGTGAAAGGGCATTATGTTTGTTTGGCTCATAAGCTTTACTAAAAATTACCCGTGAGAACATGAACATCACTGTACCCTGTGGTTGCTCTGAAAATAGCTCTATCTCAAAATGCATGACTATGGCAAAACAAACCTTGCAAACAGGCTAGGTGCACATACTCAGATCTAAGCCTGCAAAACTGTACACAGATCTTAAATTACTATCTTGACTGAAATGTTTAAGTTATTACCAAACAGATGAAGCATAGCTTTCTGTGATCTTCAAAATAAATATTTTAAGGTCCACATCAGACTGGATTTTACTTTGCTTTCAGGTAGTCAGTTTGGCTTGCTTTGACAAGCAGAATATAATTTGAGTTCACAATTAATATTCAGGTTAATTAAAATTCCCCAGGTTATGTTTTTGGTGATATTTAACCAAATCTACGATGAGACAAATTCTGTGGAGGTTGTAACATTTCTTCCACGCTTCTTATGTCACCTCTCAAAAAGTATGTTCTGCAATTTGGAGCCAGCATACTGGGACATTGGGGTATGAAGCTTCAATGCTTACCTACTCTGATTAAAAGCTGACTAGGGATAACTCCCTCTGTGGCTGCATAGGTGCTCTTAATTTTGTTTCCAGCATGTAGATAACACCCACCAATGAGATCACAACTATTGTTGCTACTAGTCCCATGCCAGTGCAGTTTGTGGCACAGTGCAGCCAAGATGGTAATTCACCTTGTCTTTCAAACAGCGTAATTCCTTTACCTCTTGCATTCTTCTCTCTGGGTTGCTCAGTGCATGCTTTTAAACTGATTAAGGTGTGGTTACCTTGACCAGTTTGCATATAATTGTCCATTCTGTTTAGCAACTATTACCTCAGGTTAAGCCAGTGATTTCTTTTTCCAGTGTATTTATGAGATATAAACTCTTATATTCTGACTTAATCCTTGGAATAACAATTTTGCACAGCCCTTGCCTGACTAGGTGAGGGTTCTTCACAGCTCTGCCTACATTTACTGTGAATTTTGTACTTCGATGAGTCAGTGCTCCACATCTCTAGGTATCATATAGGGATTTATATGTGCCTTACAAAGCCAGAAGATTCATCCTGTTTCCTGTCCCCTACACAGTACCAAGAGAATATTAGGTCATTATGTTTGGAACTGTAAAAATAATCTGGGTATGTACAAAATAAAGATTTTAAAATGCAGTTCAGTCAAATGGAAACAGCTTTTCACTGGAAGTCTAAAGCTAGCAGGTTATCTCTGTGCCAAATTTTGTCTGTATCCAACTGCTGAGGCAATGTAACTATTCAGAAAGGTTGCATCAAAGACAGAGAAGAAAAAGACTAACATTTTGCATTCAAATTATTATTCTCGTAATCCGAGGAAGACTTAATGCTTTAGCAGACATTAGGAATTGAAAACAGTGGCTCTATAGTGCATTACATTTGGAAAATTAAATGTAAATTAAAAAGTATTCTAGCAGTGAACTACTGCATGAATCACTTGTTTTTACAGATCTTGTTCAAGAAATGAGGATGATCTATACTTCCATGTATAAGGCAGTAATTTACTTGGTTATAATGTTTGAATGCAGAACTGTATTTGGCAAATCCTAAAATCATAGCATTGGGAAATTTGAAAAAGCTATATTATAAAATCAAAGTATGCACTGTTTAGCTTTGTTTTGGAAGGGCTTAGAGCCATGAAGATAGAATTGAGGATGCCACTTCCATATAGTTAGTGGATAATCTAGCAGCAGAAGTGAGGGCTGACGTTTCTCTGCATTAGTGGATATAAGATTAACCCACCAGAAATGCTCATTTTTATAAACCCATGCATGTGTTCTCTTGACAAGTGGGAGTGAAGAGGTAAGGGTGAAAATACCTTTTTCCTCTCCTACAACTTGTCATCTAAATCAAAAGTAACAAGCTCTAAAATTTGTGAGGCTCTGCATGTCACAAAAGATTTGTAGTTTATTTCCAGCCTTTGGCAGTTTGTACTTTTAAGTTTTTTGAAGATGAAGTGTAACATCACTTGATTTAAGGGACATTTTCCTTTTCCCTCTAAGCCAAAGTTAACCTATTCCAAGGTCAAGTGGAAAGGAATTTGACAAATAACTGGTGATTTTGGGTGCAGTTTGAGCAGCTTTCATCCCCAAAGTTTTCAGAAAGTGAGTTAGGAACTAACTAGTGCTAGTCATTTAGTGACCAAAGTGAGAAGAACACTGAATTTGCATCCCACTTGCATAAGTGACTAAAATCTGTAATGGAAGACTAAGCTTCTTAGCTGATACGTATTTTCCTCAGCTTCCACCAACTAATCAGAAATCAGATAGAGTTGCAGTGGAAATTTCATTCCACTGCCTGCCCAGACTAATGTGTATTTAATGTTTTGGCTTCAGCTTAGAATGAGCTTTCACACTTGACTGAGCAGTGTAGCACTGCCAATAATAGATAATTATTAGGGGCACCATAGCCACACAAGGTGATTGGCAGTGTGAAATGGTGAGAACAAGTTGTTGCCAAAACTGATGACTGCCAACTAGAGTTGCGTGATTTAGAGACTGAAATAATCTGCCTCTTCATTATGCTAGGAATACGTCAGGCTCTGATAGACACCTGAATATTTAACTGTATTTGTTAAGCATAACAGACAAATTCAGTTTTACCGACACAGAAGTCAGCACAGGGAGTGGAAATTCAGCTATTGTAACATTTCAAAGTAGAGAATGTTTCTCTAGAAAAGTTATTAACCAGACAGGTAGAAGTATGACAAGGAAAATTGTTCAGTAGAAACCATGTTTTCTTTTTTCTCTATATACTGTGCCCTAGCAACAAACTGCTTTTAGTGCAAGTACTGTCCTTGTTTGAGGCATTAGTATTAATAAAAAACAAATGAGGCTTCAATTTGGAACCAAGTTTGTCTTGATTGCTTTCAGGTTTTTAGCCACCTCTAACGACAAAGATGTTTCCCGTTTCTGCAGCTGCATACCAAATGAGTGACTGAACTCTCCACATAAGCCCAGTTAATGCAACACATAACCAAGAGGTCGAAAATCTATTTATGCTGATCTTCCCTAATGTAGCCAACCTGTAAAACTTAGAAACAGGAGGTTGCTTTTCTCCATCCCTTCAAATAAGCCAAAAATTAGTTGTTTTTTTTTTTTTATGAATAAGATGTATCAAAATTTATCTAACTGTAGAGATGTTAAATACATGTTTTCAAGAGGAAATAATGGTTTATCACAAGGGAGAGGTGGAATATAAACCAGATCCACAAGAGACCAAACCACTTACCATTGTTCTCCATATGTACTTGAGATACCAAATTGGCCCTCATTACTTGACAATATTTCATTAAAAATGACCATATAACTCTTTGAAAAAAAGAACAGAGTTCATAACGTGAGTTTATTGGCTTTGATTTGGCTTGTATGCTGGTCCATAGATTTCTTCGCTTCATTATTACAGCGGCATGGTAATGTAATGCATAAAAATAGTGCTTAGATCTTCCAGCTTCCACACTGCAGATTAACTCCCTTCCATTGTAAGATCTCTCATGCTGATACCTTGTTACTTTTGAGATTCTATTTTTCTAATAAAAACCATCTATCTGAAACAGAAAGCAGACCTTACTAATGCTGCCCATGTTGGGTTCAGTCTAAAAGCATAGCAAGGAGGTTGTTAAATGCAGAAGAGCCTCCTTCATTCTTCCCGATACGGTTCCTTGAAGAGGTTGCATCTATCGTTACAGCTGCCCTAGTGAATTACAAATCAAAACTCTCTAATAATCATCTCGAGTTCTCCGAAGATCTGCGTTAGTTTGCTTTATTTATTTCCTTTTGGGTTGTTTTAAAAGGAGATCTCGAGTCCTCTGTAATATGACCACAGACTCTTATTTGAGTGAGGAAAGAGCTCCTTCTAGTGGTTGGAGATTTACTTCAGAAAATTAATACACCCTGACCGGTAGTAATGTTTGAGTTTTTTCTTTCCAGTTCCGGAGTTTCAAATATATTATCCTGTTACCCAGTGAAATAATAAGGAATTCATCATTTTTTCATATTTGATATATTTTAATGAGTTTCAGGGTGTTGTTTTTTTGTGTTTGTTTTTTTTTTTTAATCCAGATATCAGGCATTTTTTTATTCACTACTGTTTTTAAAAGATCTTATCCAAGTAAGATGTGTTCACATGTCTCAGGAATTGTTTCATAAATTGTTAATAATTTCAAGCTGTTTCTGACAAAACAGATAGGTCATTATAGCAAATGGAAACATTACTTTTTAAATTGTTCCAGTATAATTTTTCTTCCAGGAAAGGAAATCCCAGTTGTGTTATCTGGTTACCTAAATTCAGCCACTTCAGCATGATGCATGAAGTAACAGAGGATATTGTAAAATCTGTCATAAAGTATCATTTTATGCTTCATAAGCATTGTGTGTTTGTAAATATTCCTGATTTAAGGGACTGGAGAGAAATAATTTATCTTTGCTCAGATCACTATGCTTCCTGTCATACTGGTCTTGCTAAGAAAACAAGAAAGGACATAGTAGGGCACACTAAAAGGTTGTGGATTTCAGTGTCCCATCTTCAGCACTGCTGGTTTCACACAGGAAGAAATGAAATCCCAGTAAAAGACCTGACAACCATTATTTTTCTAGGAAATATGTAACTTTCTAATTTGTCTCCACAGGACTCTCCTCTGAAAGCTGTACAGATGTTGTGGGTCAATCTCATTATGGACACCTTTGCCTCCCTTGCTTTGGCCACTGAACCTCCCACCGAGGCTCTGTTGCTGAGAAAGCCATATGGCAGGAACAAACCTCTTATATCCCGTACCATGATGAAGAACATTCTGGGCCACGCTGTGTATCAGCTTACTCTCATATTTACACTTCTTTTTGTCGGTAAGGAAGCTTGTTATGCTTTTTGCTTGGTTTAGAACATAGAATCATAGAATTGTTAGGGTTAGAAAGGACCTTAAGATCATCCAGTTCCAACCCCCCTGCCATGGGCAGGGACACCTCACACTAAACCATG
>JBCJKH010031709.1:0-15482 GCA_039877255.1 Loriculus beryllinus
ATGGGGAGTGCCATGGGGTGGCTCCAGTGACTGAACTGGAACTAAACTGACAGGGACCTGGGGAATCTTTCCTAGCCGCTAGTTGTATTAAAACTAGCGACTAGAGGAAATAAAGTGGAATTTTAGTGGATACAGGAGCAACTTATTCAGAGCGAAATCAGAGGGAAAAGAATTTGTTACAGATACGGGAGCTACTGGCCACCAAGAAAAAGAAAAAAAAAAAACCAGAGAAGGCATATTTCATACTGCACACAAACAGCATTAGATAAGTTTCATGAAAATTTCAGGGCTGTTGTAAGTGGATTCTCTTTTCCTGCTCTTACATATATACATACGTGAAAGCGTGGCTATTATACCATATTAGCTTTGATTTTATAAGCTCCAGAAAAGCTATAGTATTTGTCTCTGTGGTGGTGGCAATGTCTATTAATGTTATCTTTTGTGATTTCATCTTCTTATAATATCTGAGAGCTCTGCTTTAAACTAGCAGTCTGTGATTGTGACTGGCGAGATAAAAATTTCAGTGAGATAGAGAAAGCTCACGCTACTATGTGTGACAAATTGCAATGACAAGGCTGTGCTGATAGTAGCTTATGATGTGAAATGAAATCACGACCACAATACCATAAAGATGTGTGCTTAGGGCATTTTTACAGAGCTCAAAGTGAAAGAAGGTATGGTCAAAATGTCTAGTAGACACTGTGTTCCTTCTGTGCACTTCTTTTTATTGCTGGAGATGGCCAGTACGGTTCAATAAAAATATCTCATGCATTTCAGATTTATTTTTTTCTCTTTTGCTGTGTATCTTTATGCCTGCTCCCATGTGTGTATTGGATAAAATCAGCATCTGAAAATTAGCTAAATTCACTATAGCAATATAACATTTGTTGGAATGTGCAAGTTAGCCGTTTGATTGTATTTGTTTGCTTGGCTGAATGATCCCTTTGAAGAATAAGCAATAGGAAAGGATACGTAACTGAGCAGGTGCAGAATGCAATCCATGAAACTTCAGGGGTTTGCACCAATTTCTTTCTTCATTACTTCTTTATTTATTAGCTATTTTTATGGCTGACAAAATACAAGCTGACAGTAGAAGCAACTGATTTTGTGAATCTGTTCCAGATATTAAGTATAAAATTCAGTTGCCCAAATATTATGATCTAAAGTCTTTTTATAGTGAAGGCATTTAAGACAGCTTTGTAGGGCTAGCAGGTATAAGGCAGGACCAATGGCACACCAGCATTGTTCTGGTGCAGCATCTGGAGGCTACATGTGAGCATGTAAAATGGCACAAGAAACGGATAATTAAGCAACTGAATTATTGAGCAGTGACCATTATGGCAGCTGAAATTATTGATTCTAGGAGGGGGGAAAAAAAGAGTCTCTGGGAATGACAGGAAAACAGCCATTGCAAAACTGAGAATTAGAAGGATTCAAAATTTATCTAATTTTTAGTAATCTCAAATATTATTAAACCCCTAGGGGAATCAAGAATGTCTTCAAAGCAGGACACAAATTTGGAGGTGATATCCTTTCAGTACAGAGAGACATACATTCAGAGTGTAGTAGCAGAGAGTCTTGAAATCATTTGCTTCCTGATACAGTCTGCTAAATAAATTGCCATTGAAGAGCTGAGTTTTCACCTTTTGGAATAAATAATTGGATCCATAACCCAGCAGGAGAGAAAAAGGAAGTTGGGAAACTACTTCCAAATCATTCCCATTCAGGAATAATTTTAATAATTATTATTTAATAAATTTTATTTTATTAATTTTGCTTTAGTTTATTCTTTTTAGCATTACTGTTGTTTTTGCTTACTATTCAAAGGGCTGTTACCAATTATCTCTTCTGCACCTGCTGTAAATGGCAGTTGGCTCACTAAGATTCAAGCATGCTATGCTTCCATTTCAAACCTCTGAGCTTGCCATTGATTTCTGTCCCATCACACTGATTGAGTATACTCTGTAGGTATTCTGAGTACAAACATAAATCAGTAAAGAAAGTCCTTAAAGTCTTCATTTAGAAGAAAGGAAGGGTGGAGATTATATGAATTAGAGCAGGTTTTTTGCCTTATTATTCTCAGTACCAAATTATTGTAAGGCAACTAAAACAATGGAATATACTTTCCTAATGAAGTGAGGAGGTTACAAACCAATAATTACTATAGGCAACATTTCTGTTCCTGATAGTGGAGCTCGCAAATATTATTTTCTACCAATAGGTGCCAGTATAAGCTAATTAAGCCGAAGTATTTAATGACAGGCTTAAAGCAGACATTAGGAAAATAAAAACTAAAGAAACTAAAGAAACTAAATGCATGTTATTTTAGTGTTTTGCGGTTTTATATCTATATCTATCAGCTTTATTTGTCTTTATCTTAGAAACAGAAAGGTACTCTTAGAATATTCAAGGGGCAGAAGTGGAAATGAATTGTTTTTTCAATCATTTGCAAAGTGCTTTTTGCCTTCTTCAAAGGGAATGCTGAAATCAAGCTAGCGTACAATATGGGCAATGTACTGCGCTAGTCTACATGCGGTCTCTGCAGTGTAAAAATCCTCAAGCATTTGCTGCAGTTTAGCCATCAGCTAAGCAAAAAGAGCTGGTTTGCATTGGACCTGTTCATGTTTGACTTCCCAGAGACACGAAGAGTGAACTGAGTAATCCAGATGCTTGTTGTATCTCTTCCAAAATTTACCCTTTTAGGTACTGCATAAGCTTTCTTGTAAGGTGCTGATGACAAAGTTTGTCTTCTCCCTTTCCTCCTTCTCCCCATTGTCCAGTACAGCTGACTACACACCTCCCTTGCTTCTCTATTGTAATTTGTCTCCTTTTTTAGAAAACAGAAATTAATTAAAGGTCTTTAACAGGAGAATTTGGAGGGGAGAAAAAAGCAGAGAGTGATCCACTACAGCTGAATCTTGCCATTGCAGGTTTCAGTGCCTGCACCTAATTTATAGAGAAGGAGGGAAGAAATATTTGCATAACAATACAGAATACTGTAGTGTTTCTTTACTCAGATATTCTCCTTTAACCATCATAAAGATGTGTTTCAAACTCAGCCTCTCCAGTGTGTGGCTGCTAGCCTTTTGTGTTTCATGAGCAAAGCCATGGACAATCACTCTGCATTTCTTTTTATGCAACTCAGTTCCTAACTTTCTCCCTATTAATAGATGTCTGTAGCCAGCCATGTAATTTAATCTCATTTCTATTCGGTCTTAATGGAAAGATGACCTTTCAACATATTAGAATTGATTTGTTTGTAAATCTGCTAGTCTTGTGAAAGCTTTGTTCTTATAGACAATGATTTTGCTATCATCTGGCCAGCACTGATGCATATCAGTGCATCAGAGCAGCTGTAAAGCCTTTTAATGCGGGATCTGTATGCTATGGCTTGGTGGGCACCTCCTCATCCATGCTCTGCATTGTCCTTGTGAAGCATCACTCCATCTACTGCACGAAATGACACAAGGATAGTTCCCTCTCTTCTTCCTCTTCTCCCCTCTCGTGGTAAGCAAACATATATGTGCTTAACAAGGCCAGATCATCAGAAGAATTTGAAAAGGAAGGGCCCTTTGTATACATCAACAATGCTTTTAATCCAAAACTTTAAATTCTTTTCAATTGTTTTTTGCTAAACACAGCAGTAGCATGATTGCATTATCTGTGTGATGACTTTGGAGCTACTGTAAAATACTCAGCGTTATTACTACTTTTTATGGTACTCACCAGGTTGAGCCTTTCTTCCATTTTACAGGCAGTCTTTGCTTTGTCAGTGTTGTTCAGGTGGGGATTTTTGTTTGGGTTATATTTTTTTTAGAGCAATTGACTTGAACCTGTGACAGTAGGTAGTTTTCTCTAGGCTGTTTTCATAAGGATGTAAAGTAATGCACTTCAAGATTACTAGAGAACATGGAATTATTTCCTGTATGGCTTTTTCAGTGCTGATTGTGAATTTCATATCACATCAGCAGGAGCCTTCCATCTGAATGCGAGCATACAGATGTTTGTATAGAAAGGCAAATCTTGAGAAATATTAAGATGAAACATACTGAGGAACATCCTGTTGGTGGCAGCAATAACTTATATTTAACTTCTGCAAGTTGCAGAGATGCACAGCTCCTATGCAGTCTGTAGTGACTGCATGCAATGATGGGCTTGCTGTGCATTTGAATGCTCTACATCAATTCTTATCTCCTAATAGCTATTTAATCCAGACTTAAAATCACACATTGGGTGTAATAGACGGTTAATATTTTGCATAAGCTTGTGAATCTGGACTAAAGAGCAGCGATATGCCATGAATGTTTAAATATCCTGGAAAATGACACTGGTTCTGGTGGTTGGAGTGGGGTGGGGAGGAGGTGTGGGTGTTATTTTGGTGTTTTTCTTCCCTAAATTCCTTTATATTTTTGCATTTTCTTGTAAGAAGAAATATGATCCAATGCTTGTGTGTTCTTAGGGGTGCCATAACAGAACTTTTGTAGCTTCTTCACTCGCAGTTAACGCATAGGTGATACTGATTATACAGCTGTTCTTCCAGGAAAAAAATGATTGGAATAATTCCTTGAAACAATATCTTTCATAACGTGGATAGTTTATAATGATCTATGTTGCGTAGTAACATACAATGAAATGCATGAGGACACATATTTTAACTCTAATTTGGGTTGCCAACAGTAATTGATCACAGAGGCCAAGTTGGGCTGAACAATTATTTGGCACTAAACAATTATTTTAAGTTGAAACAAGATGGGTTCTTTAATGTTGAAACTTCCTTAGCTTTCAGGTTTTGTATTAAGGTATATGATTTTATAAAGCTCAATATGAAATATTTCAATGAAAAATTGAAATGTAAAGGGAAATTACATCTCCTTATACAGGCATATTGATTCGGAGTGTTTTTAAAAATAGATAAACCTAGGAGGATCTTCTGAATTCTTCTTTTTCAGCGAAGAGAAGATAGTTCCCTTCTTATAAGGAAAAGAAACTTCATTGCCAGCTGAGATGGCTTTTTCTGCATTTATAACATGAAAATATTTTTTCACATTATCCTCTGATAGCAAGCATTATGTCAACACCAAGGGCTGCATCGCCTGAAACATAACTGCCAGCTTGCACAGCAAATGCCACTAGATATAATTTGTGTATGTGGGCCTGTTCTGATCTCTCTTTGTTTTCCCCTTCCTTCCTTTCTTTCTAATGCAGCACTTTGACTGTTTCTCTTGGTTGGTGGATATAGCAGTTTTCAGATGGCATACTATAATTTGTTGCCTTAGGTGCCTCGGAGAGAAAGGACCTGGAAGGCTCCTTCCCTCTACAGATTGTGCAACTGTTCTCTAAAAAGATGCTGTCCTTTCTCAAAGAAAGCAAACGGGTTGTCTTGTTCCATTATTTTATTAAAGTACTTCAAGTCCTCAGAAATGTATAGAATTGTATTATATACATATATATCATTATATGTTATATTATACTATATTTTAGTATTATACTGTAGTAGAGTAAAAGTTCTGAAGTTGTTTGCGTAAGCACTTTGATACACATCTTTTGATGAACACATCGTTGTGTGTGTGGGTTTTGATAACTGTTTCTCTGCTGCAGCTCCCTTGTCTGAGCCAGGCAGTGCAGAGAGTGATGCATAACTTAGCAATGCATTGGTACTTCAATGACTCCCAGCAGCAACCGGTTGTGAAGTATGTCTGTCAGGATTCTGTGAGGAACAGATCTGTATTTGGCAAAGTGCAAAATCAGTCCAGACAGAAAGGACAGACAGAAAGCAGCTGTCCCTAAAAATGTTAATGAACTGTCACAGCTATTTTAATTTCAACCATCTGTACTCAAAAGGAAGTCTTCAGGAGAACTTTGTGAGTGAAAACGTAGGTAAGAACACCTGGGTTCTCACTGAGTGGCTTTATCACAATTATTACTTTTTGGATAGTAATCCAAGACGTTAACTTCACTGTCATGTCTGAGAAAACTGTAGCCATTCCTGTCAAGAACAGTGTGCTGTGCACAGTTGTATGTGTAGGTGTAACGTTATCTCAGTACTTATGGTTCTTCCATTTCTGGTCCTTCCACTCCCAGGGGCAGACCAGCCTGTCTCTTTTGTCTCTTTCCCTGCACTGCCACAGATCGTACCAGGTTACTTGTTACAGAGCTGAAGATAAACTTCACCAAAGACTGTGGTTTTCTTAGTTCATTGGTTGCCTTTCTGGGGGGATTGTTCGTTTATTCATTCCCTCTCTGCCACCCTCAGTCTCAGATTTAGAGATAACGTTAAGAAAAACACTCCAGTTTGCAGCGATGGGGATTGGTTTTCTTTCTAGTTATGAAGGGCAAAAAAAGAAAAAAGGCATTTTACGTTTACAGCATCCCAAGGCTTTTAAAACTAAAGACATTGATTTTTAAAGAATTTTTGTTTAATGGAGCAGTTGTGACATCAGTAAATCAAACCATAAATTTGCACTCATCCTGGTTTTTTAAGCTACAGGATATATATTATGTACACTTTATGCCATATCAGTTTTGTACACAATCTCCTGTATTATTACTTTCCTGAAAAGTAAGCATAGCTTGCAAGACTTTTTTGGACAATTGCAGAATATATATCCATGATTACAAACTTTCATGAAGCACTTCCAGTACATTGTATATTATTACTTCATAAATGCAAGTTACTTTGCATCCAGAGATCCAATACAGTGTAATGAACAACATAAACTTGTTTGTTTTTTTTCTTTATCTGAAGTCACTCTTCCAAGCTTGTAAATGTTTTCTCATCCTAGAATGAAATCTTAAGATGTGAATGCCTGTTACTTCTTTGTCCTTGTTATGCCTTGTTAAATATGGAATTCTGCCATTTTTTATTGTGGTGTTATACCACATCATATTTTTAAGTGAAGATACAGAGACACTGTTCATTTGGTCTGTTGTTTTTGTGTTACTGCATTTTTCAGAAGACCTCCTTTGCAAAGTGAGTCTTCCGGTGTTTTGCAGTTGTAAATATAGAAATTATCTTTTTTGTCCTGATTTAATGATTAAAGGATCTCCCCACCCAGTCTTCAGTTACTGTTTTTCCCTTGATGCTTATTTTTAAGTATGAAAATTTAATATATTTGGCTGCAATCAGAAAGGCAAGTACAAAGCACGTGCAGGCTGCTTTTCTGCATTGTCTGTATTCCCAGACAGTTACATTAGCCAAGATTCATGCCTAAAATAAATACATTTATTTTTATTGTTCTGGGTATCTTTTTCAATATATACACTTGACTTGTGACAAAATTGTTTAGTTTGCTGTGAGCATGGATTCATAGCTTCCTCACAGCAGGGTAGGCAGGTATGTTCTGATTTCCTGGGTTAAAAACTTTTGCCATTTGAGGAACCAACTAAAATACAGTTGCTCTTTTCTGAGTATTAAGGTGGATGACACAGGCTATGTGATTTTGTCTGTGTTTCTGAACAGTCTTTAACTAAAAAAATATTCCAGAAGGCAAAGACTCATTGATATGTGCCTAATAGTTTTTTCCTAGGAAGAATTCTTATCACTCATTCTGCCTACCTGAAGACCTGTGTGGTGTGCTGAGGCAATAGGCTTCTATTTGTTCAGCCTCAGGTGATGATGACATCTAGATTATTTAGCTTGCTTATTTTTCAGTCATGCCTGTTCAGCTACAGAAAAGTTAAGGGAAAAGTATTCTTTATCAGGACATAGCAGCAAATTTAATGACCTTCAAAGATGTTACAGGTGCTCATTCTCATTTTTTTTTTTTATATTCTGCTTTGAATTGTGTCTCCATCATCTTCAACATTTGAGACTGTCCTTTCTAGAATAGAGCTGGTTGTTTTGAGTACCATGTTGCATTCCATAACTGTGTTCTCCATACTGACTGGTTTGAGGTTGCGTAGATGAATGATAGTCAAGGTCATCACTGGAATTTAATTGAAATCTCTTAAGGTAATCAAATATATAGCTGGCTTGATAAAGTAGAAATTTTATGGCAAGTTGGATGGTGCTAAGCAAGGTAGGAATGAGGTGTGAATGGTTGTTTCATGTTTTAAGCTGGTGTTTGGCCTAACTTGGGGTATTAAATGTATCACAGGATATTGTGGAAGAATTCTTTAAGAATTCACTGAGACTTAATGTTAGAGAATTTAAGTTGGTAGCTCTTCAGTGTCAGACCTTTGAACAAATTTGGTTTTGTTCTTCAGCTTACAAAGCACTTTCTTAATTAGATTAGCCTGCCATGGGCTCTCAGCGATTTCAAGTGTTAGTGGCAATAAGAACAAATACAAGTAATTAATCCATACATAAAAAAGGAAGGGATAAATGGGCCAGTTACCCTGGCAGGAAAAACACTGCTATAACCTGAGAGTCTCACTGCAACTTGTTGCAGCTCATTTGTGCACCTATGGTTTATACAAGTACGTCCACTGAAGGCATGGAAAACTTACTATTGCATATACTTTGAAATCTACTCTTATTTATAAAACTGCAGCACAATTGCTTATTTTACACTTACAAGGGATACAGATTTTCTAATTCAGAAATATGAAACTGACCTCGGGAGTACCTTATGTCCTTATTACAAACATTTAAAGTTGACATCAATATTTATTTCAGTAATGTTGCTTCAAAGTATGGTCTGATGTTTTAATTTTGTGTGACATTTGAGAAGCAGCATAGCCCAAGTGATTTTCTATAAATATGTTGACTTTATAATATCTAAGACTTTATTCTTTGGCGGAAGTTAATAGCACTGTTACTGTGGAACATTTATTCCTTTAATTTCATGTAAATTTAAATTTTATAATGTTTGTTTCTCCAAGATTGTATAATCCTTTTTTATTGAAAAGAATCACAATTATGCAAATGGTGATATCCAAGGAGACAAGCAGCAATTAACTGCAAAAGGCAGGCTGTTACCATAAGAATTTACTCTCAATGAATATAACAGGACCTCCTTTAAAATAAACCTTTATTTCAAGAAATCAATTTGTCATAGAGTCTAAAGAAATCAGTTCATTCAGACAGAAGTTTCTAGTCTTAGGCGTGTGTTCCATAGTAGCTTTGGGGTTTTTTTTCTTCACCTCCAAATGCATTATTTCTGTACATGGAGGATGGAGAGAGGAAAGCTTCAGCATCAGCATGGGCCCTGCTGGCTTTGCTTCTAAGAAAGCCTGTGAAAGGTTTGGCTTTCTATAGGAAGCTATTAATGGAATAAAATAATCATCAGCAAGCATGAAGTTGTGCAGTCTGATAGTCACCAGTCACAGTTCTGGAAAGGTAAAATAATGCTTGAAAAAAATGTGTGGATGACTACTGTCCTCCCTACAGAAGGTATTTCTTTGCATCCAGCCATGTACTGTGCATTTCACTTATGCTCCAAATGATGCCATTGTCTCTCGTGTGCTTTGGAACACACTTTAAAATATTCACAGATGGCTTGCGAACATACTTAAGAGCTATCTCTCCTTGGATATCTTCCCTATGCTTGATGGGAGAGTTATGCTGCTCCAGAGATGGGCAGGTTCTGAACTGCAGGCAGTTATATATTAGAATTAATTTTGCTTTCCAGTTTCCTGTGTAGTGAACTAAGCAGTGTTGGAGGAGGAGGAAATAACAGCTTTTTTCTGAGGGGAAAAGTTTTTTCCTCAATAACTTTGATACTGTGAACTGTTAAGAAGCCTCAAGGGAGATTGTAGAATGGAAGATAGGAGCTGAATGTGGGATTCGAGCCAGTCAGAAAGTAATCAGTGTGCCACAAATCACAGTGTAGCACAGCTACAAGAGGAGGTACATGAGCTACCAAAATTGTCTCTGCCCCTGGATAATAATGTGTAATTTCAAGCTTATTTTCCTTGGCCTTTTTACAGGTAAATAATAGATGTAGATAAAATCTGGGACTAGGACTACAACTTCTATGTATGAAGAAAAACAGATGTACTTTTGCTCCTCCACTTTCTCTTCCAGTGAATCAGCTGAGGGAGCAGCCTGGGCAGGGATCCATCTGACTTTAAGGAGAGATGTTGCTTCAAACACAGTTGTTCCAGTTGTGCACAAGCTCAGGAAGGTCTGATGGATGCCAAGTCTTAAGAGTGTCAATAGATTCTGTTTACTTTAAATCACAAGAACTGTCACGAAGCTTCATAGCTACAGATTATTACATTTAGTGCTGTTGGGAAAATATTTTTCATTAGTTTTAATTTTTCCCTCTATAAAAGTCAAAGAATTAAATAAAAAGCTTCACCTACCTAAAAAAGGAAAATAGGTTTCAGAATTTGTCTGATAACTATAAAATAGAGAGACCTTCTTCACTTCTCAAAACATAAATGTGTTAAATAATAGGTGTGGCAAACTTTTAACTGTCACATTTTAAAGGTAGGTCAACACTAAGAATAGAGATATTCTATGAACTCTACATTGAATTGCTTCTTGTACATAGCTTTTATCTGTAACACTAGTCATACAGATACAAGATTGTGTACTGGACAGTTACCATCCCTGAACATGTTGAACAGAGGCAGTATCAACTTGGAATAACAGAGTTCTGTATTTTCGGTTTTATCAGTTAAAGGGATTTTGGGTTTTTGTTTGTTTATTTGTTTTTTTCCCCCATACTCTGGGACAGTAGTGATGTCTGAAAGACTTACTGTGCTTTCAGAGGTGTCAGACATGTGCCAGTCATGTGGGTAATATGTTTTCCTGTTACACTGTGTTGTGGTTAAGGTGCAACTATGAGGGCCATAGGTATGAATTTCAGAAAGTTGTTGATACTGGAAAAGAGTAATACACTGTGCACAGGAGCAGGGGAGCATTGGCATTCCAGTGCAGTGTGAATGGAAAGTCATAGAAAGGTGTTGACCTCTAAGCATTAATTATTTTCACATTCCACCTCCACAATCCAAAATGCTTTGCCCCAGGATTGTTAATACCTTGTGTCTGACATTAAAAGCATTGCAGCTCTGACAATCTCTGTTAAGTAGGGTGACTACGTGTTGCTGTGAGTATTGCGTATAAGGAGTGGGCTTGACCATGTCTTAAAAAATTAACTTTGGAGCTCATGATGACATATGCAGAGAGGTCAAGGTGGAACAGTTAACTGGACAGATGGTTCCTGCCCACATAAGTGTAGTTTGGAATTGGCTTTCTCAAAAAAAAACCCATTTTTTCCTGTGAAGTAAATAAACCTGCAAGGCAGGGTAAAAGCTGAATTTCAACAGGCTGGAGCTTACTCTGTTTATGCTTTATTAATAAAAAATCAAACCCCAGGCAGAAAGTGTTGATGATGATCACTTTGTAATGCCTGTACAGCAAAAATGAGAAAATCAGGTATTGAGGTACAATGCAGGCTGAGGGAACAGAAGCATTTTCTTCTGTTATTGCATTGGCTCAAAGTATAATGTTTCAGTTTCTTATTTATTTATTTAAGACAGAATACAGAGGGCTGAACCACCTGTAAATAAATAGTAAGCTTTGGAGAAATCGACACAATGCACAAAAAACCAGTTAAAAATAGCTAGTTGAATATATCCATTAAAAACTCTAGTTATTTTTGCTTGTTAGGAGTCATGACGTAAGTTATCTGTGGAGATATATTTTGCATGTTACAACTTTAAAACAAACATAAAATGTAACTATAATTTTGATCTCTATGCTGATGCAAGCGTACTAGGGAGCAAGAATCTTTAGCTACAGTGAATTCGAGAAGAAAAGGTTAACATTTGTGGAAAGGTTGTTTTGAATTGCTCAAGAAATATATAGTACTTGAAAAAGGTATTTATGATTGATGTGCGTAGCATTTAGCTAAATATTGTATTAAGATCTTTTTCTAAGAACTCTGTTCGCACACGTCTCTTCTCTAATTTCAGTCTTTCAGTTTACCATGACATGTGCGCTCTTTGTTTCATATATTCTAGGTAGTACATGAAAAAATAACTCTCAAATCCATATACCACTAAAACCGTAGCTTGATATACCTCAAAATTTTTGAGGCAGCAGTGAATGAATATATCCTGTAAGTCATAGTCACTGCAATAATTCAGTTACATAGCTATTGGCTGGTCTGTACTTGCTTTCTGAAATGTATTCTCTGGTATGGAAAAAAATCTATCAGAGCAAGGTTGGGTTCTTTTCCACCCAGGTTTAGAGACCGGTTTCTTTTCAATTCTTAGAAATAATTAGTAGAATAAAAAGGAAAATACAAACTACTATAGGAGCCCATGTGATTTTGCACATTATACAATTGCTGTCACAAAACTCAAATGCATTGAATGTATTTAGCTTTCTTTGGGTATTTCTGAATCTTTGAGATAGAATAATAATGAATGGTCAGTGGACTTCTGAGGGTTTGTTCCATCCACATCTCATCTGTCATTTAGCTAAAATGCCATGAAAAAGGATTGAATTTATTGAGCATCTGTACCAGCAAAACACTCCTCACCAGGAATCCTGAGGAAGAAATCTGTGAAATTTCAAGGCATCTTCTCTCTTCCCCTTTCCCCCTTTAGTATTTCTCAATTTAATGGGGATAAAAAGTAGTTATTGCCAATATTGCAACTCAGTAGCTGACACCTGTCACATTTCTAGGAAAGGTTTAGCAGAGTTAGTTTAACCTGCTATAGCATCTTATTAAGGTTTCTTCTAGATCTGGCATTTCAGACTGTATTTTCTTCCAGAATTTCAGTATGAAACACAACTGGGCTGATTGGTGTGATAGAATAATCCAAATGGTTTCAAGGGAACTGTGTCAAGAAAACCCAAACAGACAAAAAAAAAAACCCAGAAAGAAATTCTCAGTTAAATAAAAAAGACCATTTCAACAGTGAAATGAAGCAGGCTGGAAAGGTTTTTCACAAGGGACACAATTTATGAGAAAAGCTGAGAAAAAAAATCCATATTTGAAGATGAAGCAGTGGTAATACTTAACTTTGGTTTTATGTTTGGTGCCTTGGCTCTTCTAAACCTTATGTGTTTCCTGAATCCAAGGAATTTATCTATATTCAGTTCTTTGAAATTTGAATTTCATCCAGCATTTCATATTCTTTTTGGATGTATAATATTTGTTGGCAATACAAGCTCTTGCTTTGAGACCAGAGTTGAGTTTTCAAAAGAAACTCATTCAAAAGAATGAGTTTTACATTTGTTTACAAAGCCTGTAGGAGGTTTTTATATGAAAAATCTTTCTGAAAATCATAGTTTGAGAAATAGTAAATTACCCTTGGTTAACTAAGTGAAGTAGGTGATATTCATATGACAGCCTTTAATGAGCAGAGCAGAAAGGAAAGGATATATCACCTAGGAAGAGTTTGAAAGTACAGACAATCTTCTGAACTAACAGCAGTATTTATGTTCTGTTTGTGCAACAGAAGATTGTGGGGGCTTAGTGGGAGAGACTGAGAAGATTGTACAGAGAGTTACTGGCGAACTTGCTCCAAAACACCTACAGATGATGAAAAGTCCAAAGCTTTCCACATATGACCTAAGATGAAATCTCTATTTGACAACTATTCTTTCTTGAAATAAGTTTTGTTGTTTTGTTTTGTTTTTCCTTTTAGAGCTACTAATGCCAAGTTTTATCCCCTAAACCCTGAAGACAGGCACCAAAAAGTACAGGAGTTAAATATATCCCTGTATTGAGAGCACACTCTTGACATTTACTGTAACAAATGTTTCAAGGAATGAGACAGTATAAACAAATAGTAAAATAAAATTTCCCCTCTTCTATAACCTCCTACCCCAAGTGCTGTTGGAGTTAAGAGCAATGAACTACTTTTATTCTGTACAACAGTACACTCAGATTTGTTTACCATTAAGCCAAAATTTGCCCTTTACAAAGCACAATAGAACACATATTTGTTTCATTCAGTGTATTATCCAGACAATTATTTTATTTTTACTTTGAAACAATATTTGTTTCAAATACTGTGATTATATTCTCATAAAAATTGTTTTTTAGAGTATAAGGTACCAGACATTCACCATTTGCTCCATTTAGCTTATCTGACTCTCCTATTCATACAGCTGTGAAGTGGCACCAGACTGTTACTTGTAGCCAAACCCAACTGCTGAAGAATTGAGAGCTGAGAAAGCTGAGGTGAAGCCAATGTGGAGAGGTGTTGTGCTGGACCTTGTTCTCACCAGCAAGGAGGGGCTGGAGCAGTACAAGGAAGGTGAAGAAGGACTTTTTACTAAGACATGGACAGGGGGTAATGGCTTTAAATGGAAAGAGGGTAGGTTAAGACTAGACATTAGGAAGAAGCTCTTTACTGTGAAGGTTGTGAGGCACAGGAACATGTTGCTCAGAGGAGTTGTGGCTGCCCCATCCCTGGCAGCGTTCAAGGCCAGGTTGGAAAAGGCTTGGAGTGACCTCATCTGGTGAAGGTGTCCCTGCCTGTGGCAGGGAGTTGGAGCTAGGAAAGGGAAAGTCAAAGAGGAGTGATGAAATAGGAAATAAATAAACCATGAGTATAACCTGAAAAAGGTTAAAAAAAAAAAAGTCGAAGTAAAAGCTTGTATAAATGTAATTTAAAATATTAACTAAAAAAACAAAAAGATATAAAAGGTAAGAATGCCGGTTTAAATTTATATCAGCTACAATTTTTTCCAGAGAATCTTGGAGGCACAATATTGCATCAATGATTTTTGTATCAGTGTCTAAAAGAGAAAATAGGAACTTTTAAATCTGGTGCATTCTCAGTTATTTCTTTCAGGCTTTTGATCATGGTATAGAAATGTAGCTTGTACTGTCTTTGTAGGATCACTTGTAGATGGTTGGCTGAGTTTCAAGTCCTTTTCCTCTTGGGAAGTCAAGTCTTTTCCAGCTTCCTACTAATTAAAAAGAAAAAAACCAGACTCCCACTGTGAAGGTATGACATGTCAGCAGGGTTTTATAATGCTGCAACAGCATGATTTCAAAAGTGATGGAAGGAACAAAAAAAAAAATCAACTTAGTGCTTTGGTTCTACACTAAACCATATACTTGTGTTCTAATGTGCCCATCAGTTTCTAACTCTTGAGGTGCAGCCTTTGTATGAGAGTGTGTATGTTTGTATTAAGGTCCACCTCTTGGTGGACAGCTTGCTTTCTGTTTCTCAGCTGTATTTTACTTGAAAAGATAAATGCTTTTGAGCTTCTCAGTTTTGTTGTCTAGCTTATAAGTCAGTTCTCTGTTCTTCAGTCTTCCTTAAAAATATATAAACTAATTATTCTGAATCTAATAATAAAGTACTTGAGGTTTGGCTGTCCAATCTCTAGTTTGCATAATGTAATAAAAAAGGAGGCCAGAAAGTCTCTCTGGACAGCAGAAAAACATTGATAATTATGATAACTCGGAAAATACATGCTATAGGTTAATCCTTGCTGTCACAAATTACTGTAGAGTTGTGAGCCTGAAAGAAAATGCAGGCAATCTTTTATGCGACTGAAGTCTCCAAAGAGAATGTCACTGTAGTGCTATATGTATAGTATTAGATCCAAACTACAAAGT
>JBCJKH010031714.1:0-20878 GCA_039877255.1 Loriculus beryllinus
AAGTTACTACTTGCCAAGGATGAATTAAGTCTGGGCTTTTCTACATAAGCCACCAGCTTCAGGTGTAAAAGCCAATCCCACTTTCACACATGGACAAAATAACAGGTTTTTCAATGGGACTGCATAAGCCTAGGAGTACAGCTAGATACTAACTTAAATTGTTTAGTGTCCCTTTGTCTGTTTCAGATTTCAAACCTGATAAAAGTTCCCTTTTCTCAAGGTCACATCCTTCAACACCACTAGTAAAACCATTTTTTGTCCACATGATAATTAATTATGTCAGCACAGAGCAGCATGTTGAACAGCAAGCTTGCACAGACCCAGATAAAGATCAAAGACTCAAGTTACAGACAGGAATCTTGCCCCTCTGCCACTTAGCTGTAGAAATGCCCAGGAGGAGGCTGCCTCCTGTAAAAAGCATGGCTTGACACCTTGATTACATACCACCTCCAAAGAACAACTGGATCTCAGGACAACTCAGAGGAACCACATGCACACATAGCAATGCTGAAGAGCTGTGCCTAAGCAGACACACTGAAATCACTGACACTGTGATTTTTAATTTACCTATCAGTTGAATTAAAAAGGTGAAGAGAACAAAGACACACATGGAAAGGTTAACAAAAAGTGACTTCACTGAAGCCGGGTTAAGTACCCGCTCCATTTGAGTGACAGCACATCCTTATGCAGATTGAGATCCTCACAGCACTTAACAAACTTCTGATAAATGCTCCCTGGCAGCTGGTAGCATGCATGCCACTCACTGGGTGGCCAGGGGAGAGAGCCACAGGACTATCACCAGTCCAGTGGCAAGATGCAGCACGACGGCTGCAAACTGCTTACCGCACCAGTAGCAGAGACATGCGCCTTCATTCCTTGTCATTTTTGACATTACACAATGAAGTCTGGCTTTAACTTAAGAGGAGGACATCAGCTGAAGATCTTAATCTATTTCCAGGAAGACAGTTTGTCCCCATTTGACTTCCAGTGTATCTAAATTGGGTGTCGGCAAGGTCTCAACTACAAATACTTCAGATAGACATTTCATGCTCTGAGATATAGCACCTCTCTTTCACGTAGATCAAATAACAGCCATTTAAAAAAGGGTTTCTGACAGAAAAGACTTAAAAATGTAGGTTTTAAAATGCTGTTACTTATCCCTCTAATTTTTTCCTACCTGTGTCTCTTCACACTGCTCCATTTCCCTTTGCCTGGAACATCAGATCCTCTTAGACTACCTAATTAGTCAACCCACTTCCCTTTCTGTCCTACCTCTTTCTTGGCAACATAAATCCTCTTCCTTCTTCTACATTACCTCCTGTGAAGGGGTCTTTGTCCTCTATCCCAGGCCAAGAACACAGCTTATCTGTAAGAACCTCTGCTTTTCTGCATTAACTGCTGGTGGACAGATTGCTGCCTTCTACACCACACTTTGTTACCTGCTTCAGTTTGTTCATTCACTCTTAAGCTCTGCTTCCCTGCTCAGAGTATGAAAAAGGATCCCTTTTTCAGAAGACTTTCAAAATTCCCCACATGCTGGCTTGGCTGTACAGAGCTATTTCCACATTTCTTACCAGTCAAAGGGAAGAATGGGGCTCTCTGCTAGAACTCTGTAGAGGTAACTCGTTTTTCAGTATTAGAAATTAAAGGGAAAAAAAATAAACTCCACTATAAGTACCTAATTATAAGTAATTATGTTTACTCCAATATTACTCCAATATAAGTAATTAATTAATCTGGTCCCCTTTATCATTACCGAGGACTTCCATTCGAGATTGCTGCTGAAATTGCTCCTCCAGGCAAGAATTACTTGGTCATTTAAATTATTTCAAGATTACCCAAGATTCTGCTCTTAACACTTTCCAGGGCATCTCACTAGGAGCTGGGAGTGCCACAGGGCACCTGGCTACCCACAGACTGATGTGCTGCTTTCTCTGGTAACTGCTGTAATGCCAGTCAGTCCCCATAAAACAGGGTAAGCTACCCTACATCTATTTTAAGCCAAACTCTTGTATATGGACTGCAACTACAGAGCAATTTATGTACTGTGTTCTCACCCGAGGTTTATAGGTATTGTGATACCTGTGGTATCAGTGCAACTATAAATGGAAAACCTATTTAGATGCTTACTTCATTCAGAGGAAAAAAATTTACCTAAAGTCATGTATTTGTGCTGAAGCCAAAATATTAAAAGTTGGAAATGTCAATGGCAACAACATAGAAAGGACTACCAGTAAAACTCAGAATTTCTCTTTTCTCACAGTTTCCACCTATCAGTACTTCCAGCTTGCCTCTACGAGATGATGAGAAAGATTAGCACACTGGAGTAGCCTAGTCCTCTTATTTCTACCTTTCCTTTGTAATGCAGCCTTAGGAAATCAAGCTGTGTCTGGAGGAACAGGTAGTTCACAGAGCTCCAGAACGTACCAATTTGAGTCTCAGAGTCACTTAAGCAAACCGTCTTCTTTGCATTAAAACAATCTGGGAGCACATACGAAGTTGTGTTTTAATGCAAAGTTGTTAGCTGGAGGGCAGTAACTTCTTAAGCTACTCAAGTTATTACACAAGCACTCGTGTGATTAGCTGCAATGTAATTACACCACATATGCCTACTATCCTGAATAGGCGTTAGAGAACTAGACCCCTGGCAGAAGTTACCTCACCAACTACTGCAAGCTCCACGGGAATTTCAATGAAAAGTACTTCAGCATACTGTGTGAACTGGTCAGCCATTCGCAGTACAGGAGTAGCAAGGAGCTCTGAACTTCCACACTACATCAGCTATCTTACGCTGAATGCCTGAAAGATTTCAAATAAGCACAGAAGGTGTTTAATAGTTTGAAAGGAAACAGTAAAAAACAAAAAGCAGACCAAACACCATTAAATTTCATTTCTATATTTCAGTAAAACCTACTTGAATACACTTTGAAACAAGAGTACAACAAAATAGAATATACTTCAAATGTTGAATATACAAACTATTATAGTTCATTCTGAACACTGGTACTTCCCTCTTAACTTCAGCTAAAAAAAATTTACAGGTTTAGAACTACCTGACAAAAGCTCATGCTGGGCGTGACCTTTCAAGTGACAGGGTAGAGCTGAAACTGAAATGTATGCACGGATGTCAAGGCTAAGTGAGAGACACAGGTATGTTCCAGCAGAAGGCAGAAAGCCTGCTGCCATTTTGTCCACAATTAAGAAATTTAGACAGACTTTTAACTACCATACAAAATATGTTACATGTAATTCTATAACAATACTGTGCTAGGTACAAGATTTTTAAAAAATTTGTTTTAATAAAAAAGCTTTACACAAACAAGCCATTAGCTTATTTCAAGAAAGATAACTGAAAATCAGTCTAAGGCTTTCATTTTGAATCTGCTTAAGCTGTATGATACAAAAAAAAAAAAAAAAAAAGAAATCCCTCTAGGTCTCTGTCTTCATTTAGAAGCTTTTCGATCTTCTCCTTTATTTCACATTCTACAACACCTAGGAGCAGAGTTTTTCACATAGCACCAGTTGAGTACTGCGGGCACACAGTAGTAATTGCTGGTATGCATAGAACATGCATCAAATTTTGTAACAGTGAGACTTTCCTCTCCCCCTGAAAACTAAAAGCCAAGGTAAACCCTCTCACACAGCTCTCTTTTTAGTGTTTCAGGTCTTAGTGTAACTTGGTAACGGGTAACGTAGTGAACTGTTTGGTCCCTTTTCAGTCCCTCTCTTTCCTTCTCTGTAGGTTCAGCTGTTTCGCAACTGGAAGAGGCGGTTTTTGTCAGCGTTATAAATGTGCTTCAATTCCCACTGAAACACGGGAAAATAAATCTTTTTTTGCAGTAAGTCTTCAACATATGCATGTTTATTAACATTTCAAAACTCTCCTTTTCGACTTGGTGATTGCATCACTTCCCTCTCCCCCCCCAATTATGTCAGTATATTCAAAACCGTAACAGTCTACAAGTCCATGCTGGAAGCAGCCAATTCTTCATTTCTCGCACGTTATGATTCCTTCTCTTTTCATTGTTACAGGAAGAGCAATAGCTGAGGGTGTGCTAACTACTACTACATGGGTTACAGTCTTGCTTCCATCTGCCGGCTTCTCTTCTTTCACCAGCTGCAGTGTTTTCACTTCACGATCCTGTTTTAAAGCCGCTGTGTCTGATTTGACTTCTGGACTTTTTATAACTGCACTAATCACCCTGGGAGGAGTCTGGCCAGATGCCTGCTGAGCAGGCACTGATAGTCTCATTACTGGTGTCCCATGAGCTATAGACACTGGGGTTAGTGCTCTAACAGCCAATGGGGTTCCCATGATGTTAATACTTCCTGACCCAGAGAGGCCCGTTTTTGTTTGTAACTGACACTGTGTCAGTTGTGTGGCAGGGATCGTAATGATTTTGGCAGGCTGCATTGTGATTTTGTCTCCGTTCTCAGCAGAGGTTGGCATCACAGTAGGGATTGTCTGGATTACTACCTTTGGAGTGGTTGCTGTTGTTGGACTTGTGTTGGTTATTAACGGCGACCCTGCATTTACCGGCTGCACTGCCACGGTGGAGATTTTCTGTCCCAGAGAGGTCATTACAACAGGCACTTGCATTGCCACACGTACAGTCCTGCAAAATAAAGGTAGGTGGGTGTTTTTAGGCCAAGATACAGGGCACTTTTAGACATGACAACAGGGATAGACAAATCTAGGGCTTACAGATTTTAAATGGTAAAAGCAAACAAACAAGAAACACCCAAACCTTTTGCACATCTAACAATGGGACTTCGAAAGTTCAGCAGCATTCATCTCTCCCTCCTTCTCTCTATATATATAATATTAAAATGTGCAAGGGCAAGCATATTAAGAGTTGGCTCTGATCACATAAACCAGACTTTCATACTACTCTATCATGTTACACTGCTGCTTACAAATCAGAAATTATTTCCAACATTTAAAACATAAACCAAAAAAACCAGAAGACAGCTTTCTAGCCAAAAAACTGCTTGTCATTACTAAATGACAAGCCCAAGCCACATTAATACAAACCTTGGAGCTGTCGTTGCTGGGACAGTAGTAGTGGTAGTCGAGGGACGAGATGATGATGTATCACGCGTTGGTGAGGCAATATTCACAACTCTGGTGACTGCATTTTCTGTTCTGGTACAGCTTAACGGAGAGGAATTTTTTCCTCCACGTGCAGAGGTTGCTGCTTTTAGAAGGTTTTCTGCAGATAAAGACACTCTTTCCAATGACTTCTCATCTGTAGGCATTGATAAATCTTCATTGCAGGACTCATTTTTGTCATCATCTATGACAACTATATTTTTTGGCATCTCCTTAAACTGATATACAAGCCTCTGACCCTCAACTTTTGCAAGGATTCCTCTTTGATAGTAGTATCTGGAAGAAAAGTATAATTAAGTATTAACTAACATAGTGACAGATTTTGAAGAAAACACCATTCCATGCTCAGAGGAAAATCTGAAGTAGCCACAGTAAAATCTACAGAGTGAGAAAATACAGAAAGAAGCCGGCAGAGCACCTGAAGCATTTAGCTGAAAAAAAAACCAAAACAACTGACCTTTTAAATACATACTTCAGGAACTAAATTGAACATTAACTGATAACATAAAGAGCAATAGGAACTGCAAGACATTGAGGCTTTTTAAACAGCCAAGTCAGCAAGAGGCCAAAGCTTTTAAATCTTGAAACTATCTGCCTACATTTCTATATGAAAAATTAAGGATCAGATTAAAAATTACAGTAGAAAACATAAAGTTTACTAGTTTTTACCTCAGAGCTCTTCCCATAGTCTCATAGTTCATGTCAGGTTTGTTTTTGTGCTTTCCCCATAGCTTGGAAACAGCTTTTGAGTCCACAAGTTTAAAGATTCCCTTCTCTCGCTGAGTCCATTTAATGTATCGAGGACAAGTATTTTTGTCCTGGAGAAGGTCCAGAAGAAACTCCCATAAGTAGGTTGTATTTCCTATAACCAGAAAGCATTTAAATATTAGAAACGCACTTTTAAAGATAACAGAAAGTCCTCCATATGTAGGTAACTCTGAATGACCTGCATTACAAGCAAATGTTACACAGAGGATCCTATATAACGCAACCTGCACACACTCCTTCATTCTGTTTCATAAAGCTTCCATAAATATTTACATTCTGAAAGTAGCAAATCCAAGTGATCTACTGCATAGTGCCAGAGCCTGTTTAATCCTGCACCCCTTCTCAGTTCTTGAAAAGCAGTGTGGAACAGTGTTCCAAGTCACTGAAACCTTCATCTGTAAGAAGAGTTCAGGATTTTACATCCTCCTGCCCTTCAGTATCAGAAAATGCACTGACATTTCCATTTCCTCTTAAAGCAAAAATAAGAAGAAAATCATATCATCACAGTTGTGTGGCAAACACAAAATTGTGTGGCAGCCAAAACTTCTCTGGGCAACCTGTGTCTCTCCAGTGTCTCACCACGCTCACAGTGAAAGGCTTCCTTTTATCTTATCTAAATCTACCTTGTTTCAGTTTAAAGCCATTCCCCTTTGTCCTGTCACTATATGCCCTTGTAAAAAGCCCCTCTCCAGATTTCTTGTAGGTCCCTTTAGGCACTGGAAGCTGCTCTAAGGTCTCCCCGAAGCCTTCTCTTCTGCAGGCTGAACAAGCCAAATTCTCTCAACCTGTCTTTGTAGGACAGGTTATTACTATCTATCTTAATACAGAGGAGGTTTTGCACAATGAAAGACATTTTTTTGTGGCTGCCATCTCAAATAGAAGGATCAATGGCCAGAAACTACAGGAATGGTACAACATGCTGTGTGTATCAACAAACTGTCACATTCGTACCAGCATCCATGTGGAGAAGCTCAAAGACAGTTTTGCTCCTCCCAACTGTATACACTTTCTAGAAGAGTATTTGTGCAAAAGAAATAATATGTAAAGAGAAACCATGCCTGAGCTGCCAATTCACTACGTGAGGGCAAAAACATACTATCTGCCTTTAAGAAAAAATACTAAGAAGTCTCCAGTTCCTCCTGCATAATAAACTGAAGGCACAATTACATCAGATTTACATCTGCCTCACTTTGCATCAAAAAAGATATCAAGTCTGCAAACATTAAGAAAAAAACATACATTTTATGCCATTTGTAGTGTAAAATATGCAATGAAATACCCTGTGAAAACAAGAGACAAAAGCAGATCACTATGAGGAACCACAGAAATAAAAAAACAACACAATGCAGGACCATCTCCCACTTAATAAGACAAACAGCTATAGAGTGAAATCACCAGTACAAATAAAACTAGAAGACATAGAAAGATGGGCCTCCTTTCTCCAAGTTATTTGTGCAGTAAACTAAGAACCAGGACATAGTACTGTTCAGATAATGGAAATCTGTAATAGTAAAATCAAAATTAGAAAAGCTAAGAAAGCTTTTAGAATACTCAAAAAAAAAAACCCCAAAAAACCCAAACCACCCAAGATGTATTTTTCAGTAAAGCCGATGCAGTATCTGTGATCTCCACTGAGGTCGACTGCTACACCCAAATCCAAAGACAGCAACCATGGCCACTGAAGGGAAGTTTAATTGCTGTTGTGCTGGTTTTCATAGGCTACATCTGCACAATGTCAGCCTCTTTCTTCCTTGCCCTACTGACAAATGTGACAACTCAGGAGCTGTATCCCAGATAAGCAATTACGTGAACAGCAGGCATCTTGCTTTCAAACAGATCCCAAAATAATAGTGGAGCTGACCACTGCACACTCAGCTAGAATTCTGCCACTGAAAGTCACTGACCTTTCCTTCTCCTAGCTAGAGCAACATCTCCAAACTATTTTCAGTGAGGCAAGTGGTACAGAGATCCACATTTTTCACCTATAACCAGGGGAAGAGTGACACACTGTATGCCAACTCAAAGGTAACCTGTGAGCAAATGCTCTAGTCTGTCTCCCTGCTAGGTGAATAGCAGAGGCTTCAAGTCCAAGAAAGTACCCATTTTTTGTCAGGAGAAACATTAGCCAAGTACAACTCTCCTGCACAAATTCCTCACTCAACCAGTGAAGCAGCATATCACCATTTGGTTTTCCCTTTAAGCCAAACCAAATTGATTAGTCAAGCCACAAATTCCCACTGAAGTCTGTGAACTAAGAAAACTTACTCTCAACCACCACCATTACAAACGCCCCTAAGCTGCTTCTACTTGAGAACAAGCCTTTCAGCAGCAGCTTAACAAATTCTGTGTCTAGCAGTGATTTAACACAAAAGACAGCACACGTCAATAAACACAAAGCAAAGCAAATGAAAAATCAAAGTGTATTACAGGGCACTTCTAGAGCAGTTCCACACATCCTTGTGCTACATCTTGACAAATTTGAAGACATCAAATAAAATCAAAACTAATGAAGTCAGTACAAACTCATCCACCAAAATTTTAAAGATCTGTGTATTTCCTGGGACAGATATAATACATACACACTGCATGATTTTAAAGACTCAATAAATGGAAAAATATACCTTTGCCTTCTCGAGGTTTCTTCTTTATACCCAGATCTGGAGACCCATCAGGTATTTGTTGGGTCTTCGGTTTACGGCCAGCTGCACATAAACATGGGAGGGAAAAAAAGTATTAATCATCCACAGAATAAATGCATTTTACAGTTTGTCTTTGCTGAAAGAAGTAGCTTGTGAATTTCTTCCCCTGCTATTTCTTTGCTACAGCTATAGATAAACTGAAAATTCTTCGATTATTACGACTACTGCCCATCCAGTTTAACTTATCATTTCATTGCTTGTTTCAAAAGCAGATTTAACTCAATTTCAGACAAGTTAATGGCAGGTGAGGTAAGCTCCACATGCATGAAGTAAAACTTCATCGTGTCTGGTTTTCCCTGAATTTTCTCTTATTTCTTCTTCTGCTATGTTTTTTGCATCCTAGCATGGGTGTTGACCAAAGCATCAGTCTGCCTAAGAAATTTCACTACTGAAACAGTAAACATTAATTTCCACCTTGCACCTGTCCATTAAAAGCTCTAGACAAAAGCTTTCACTCAACACGAGTGGTGCCGCACAGGACCTGTGTACGGCAGGCAGGGCATTAAGACACCTCCAAGCAGCACCCACAGCCTCAGGGATGCAGGACAGCTTGAGGCTTTGTGGGAAGCCTACCTGTGCTGCAACCTCAGCTGCCAACAAGTGGGGTGCCCTGCCCGGTCTCACTGTGGGCTGGCAGGGCTCCCACACACCTCCTCCTACCCTCTGCCTGCGCCTCCAAAGAGGCTCCAGAGGGAAGAACTCTGTCGGCAGCAGGCTTAGAGCTGCCTACCTGCCCATGCCATAGAAATCCTCTCCCAGCAAGACCTGTGCCTTCCTCATCATTTCACACTTCCGCTGACCTTTTCACTCAAGGTAAACAGGCAGGGAAGAGGATTATATCCCATGGCAGCAGCAGGCTGTAAACATTCCATGCTTCTACCTTCACTTAAAGGCAAGCAGCAACAATCAAAGCTTCTACCTCAGGCACAACAGCATTAATTTTTCTGATGAACAATGCTCTTTATTAAACACTGAATTTCAAAAGGCATTAATTATGAAGACCAAAGTTATGGCTCTGTAACTAGGGCTGAATAACCTTAGACAACTGAGAGCACGGATTTGTAATAGGAAAAAAATATTTACAAAATAACCTTCATAAAATTTCCAAAGTTCCTGAGCACAGCCCTGTAACACAATGTACCCAGGAACAACCATTCAAACAGGCAGTTGAATACAAAGAAATAGTTTAAATCCAGTGTATGACTACAGATTAAATCCACAGAAAAGCTTTAATCACCATTTTCTTGCTTATGTAATTTACCATAGAGTTACAGTTATGCGTGTTTTTATTAAATCTAAAATTCATAGATCTTGTATTTGTATCACTTTATCACTACATCGCATTTTCCTCTAAATTACAAGTAAATATTCCATCTTAGCATGCCTGGAAGCTCTAATACAACAATATTCCTTCAGTTATATGAATTGTATTGATGTCTGTAAGAAAACTGCTAGACCAGAGAGAAACCTCACCAGGTGCCAACCTCTCACTGGTAACTGTGAACTCAAACACTGTTCTGAATAGTTTCTCCTTCAAGACATGCCAATCAGACAAAGAAGATACCTCTCTCTCACAAGGAAGATCTTGTACTGATACTGTAAATTAATTTATGGTTTTGTAACTTAGTAACCCTGCTGTTTTGTACCTTAGTAACCCTGCTGTTTCACTGGAAGAATCCTGAGTCTATCCATTCCTGTTTCATTGGAAGAATCCTGAGTATATCCATTCCCCAAATATTTCTGTATTTCAGACACCAATGCTTACCCACACAAGTCCTCTTTAAATCCTTCTCTACCCTTCCTCCACTTTGTAAACTGTGCTTAAAGAAGACAACAAGGAAATCAGATTTTCCTTTATGGCTTGGCAAACCCCATTCTCTTGCCTTTTTTTTCTTTTTTCTTGTTGGAGACCACTATCTAAGAACCCACATTTCAGCCTCTACTCAGTCTGATAATATGAGCAGAGAAATCAGATTGTCTAACCTATCTCCAACAGTATCAATCACACCATCTGCAGCAGTGGACATGATAAATAAATTCTGAGATTGCTCCCACAGAGAGCTATACATACCTTTTTTCTTTTTCATTGGTTCATGGATATCAGGAGAAGTTGGAACAGAAGATGCATCCATCGGTTCAGATTCCTCCGTTGATACCTCCACCACTGTTTCTGTGATCACATCAGGTCTCATGGCCGCATGGATAAATTCTGGGTTTGACACACAAAGAGACACAAAAGTTTTCACTATGAGCAAAGGAAGGAAGGGCAGGGGAGCAAAGTATCTGATGAAGTTTCTACCTAATTATTTTAGTGTATCTTCTATGAAATTATTTTAATCAAAGAATATGCAGTAGTATAGCAAAATTCTGCTCCAACAACTTGTCACCTAGAAAATCAACCCAATTCCCTAAAATATGCATGCTTGCCAGTATTGTTAGGCAAGATACTTGTTCTATAACAAGTATCACACCAATATTTTTCAGAACTCAACTTCAAATGAAACAAATTAAAGCTTAACCTTTGATCCTTACTCCGATCTCCATTTCTTATTTTGTAGCTTTTGGCTTTCAGTTTAACCATTACTTCATCCAACATACATTAAGTAACTTCAGACGGAACATGAAGTTAAACTAATCATCAAATTAAGTCTGGTTTTTTTTAACTGGTAATACTTTGCAGCGCAGTGCATTCAGTGCATTTCTAAAACAGAAACACAGATAAAAATATCTTTCCCTTAATGTAACTTTTTATTTTAGCAATTTAAAATGTCAAATTCACAGAAGCACAGAATGGTAAGGTTAGAAGTTGAAGGGCACCTGGTCTAACCCCTTACTTAAGCAGGACCACCTAGAACTGATTGTGCAGGACAGTGTCCAGATGGCTTTTGAGTATCTCCAAGAATGAAGACTCCACAGCCTCTCTGGGCAGCTTGTGCCAGGCTTCAGTCAAAGTATCTCCCGATGTTCAGATGGAAAAGTTCATTTTAAATGTGTTAACTACTCACAGATCCCTACCCAGCAGCCATTCTCAGATAAACCAATTAATCTGTAAGTATGCTTGTTACAGGTAGAGAAATCCTGTAAAAACTCAAACAAATCAGTAGTTTTAAAGTAAGAAAACTACATAAAAGAAAAATAAGAAAAAAATGTTTCAAGCAGCATGCAATTCTCCACAGAAGCAGCTTTCCCAATTTGCTTGTTTTACTAATTAGTGGAAGGAGAAAAGGCTCACAGAGCAGAAACAGGCTCACATACCAGGACTCCTGGAATCTCTCAGGCAGGTAGGAGACTCCATATGAAGCAAGGCCTCTGCAGCTTCAATTGTCTTATCCCTGCAGTGCACATTACTTCCATGAACTGATGCCTCCACTACAGAAGAATAAAAATTGAGAACAAATTAGTCACAAAATTGCTTAGTGCTGTAAAACTGCAATATTCAGCCTTAAGCATGATAATCCCAGAACTGTCAGGTGTCCTCACACCTTTTGCATCTTCCTGTCAACAGAAATGTGTAGGGAAGACATAAGACGAGCAGAACCAACACTGTCACTTCTCACAAATAGATTTCTGGTTCACAACCATGTTCCACCTTTCTATGAGGTGATCATGAGCTTACAGAAGCAGACTTCTACGATTTGTCTTCTGCCTTTAAGCTAACCACAAGAAGCCAGACTGTAGTGAGGATGGTTACAAACTGACACAGCAGAGCACAGAACTAGTACTATCTCCAACTATTATCCCATTAAATTCTTAAAGGTCATTTCTCTTCATATTTTCTTTTTGGATAAATATATATATAAAAAATACAAGGTTATATAAACATTATATATACACAGATAAAAATATAAGATTGGTTTGCAAAACGTATATCCAGTTTCAATTTCTGACATTTAAATTCTCTGAGAGTTGGGTTTAGCAGGCTTGGTTACTAAAAACCAAAACACAAAGCATAAACAGTATGCAGGGACTGAGATTTTTTGTAAGCAATAACTGAAGGAAGAAGGTGAAATGATCTCTTTTTTCCATGTTCAAACTACTTAATGAAAGGAACTTGAAAAGATCACATTTTAAAGTTTGATACAGCACAGACTGCAGCAGCAACACTAGGAAACCCCTCAGTTACCAATCAAACCCAGGGTCCTGCTCACGGCCCAGTCCCTGTTCTCACCCTGGCAAAGGTTTCTACAGACAGTGGTGGTGGCAGCACCTGTTGCCCATGACCCTCTCTCTCACAGAGGTATGCCAGCACTCTCCCCGTTGCTCTTTCCATGTATGGCCATCTGCTCAAAGCCCAACTGCTCCGGCAGCCCAGGAAATCTATCTTTAGCACAGCCAGGGTCACCTATCTCCAGCGTCAGAGAGCTAAAGAGGATTCGGTAATCATGTTCTACAAGAACTTCAGGGCACCTATCCTGTTACTCAGAACGTCTAAGGAGCAACTTGATGTTTATTTAGATACAGCAGGGAAAACGCTAGTAGTGTTGCTTCTGACCTAAGAAACAGACTAATGCTGGCACACATGGGGGAAAGCCTTCCAGCATACTGCAGCTTACCTAAACGCAAGGATTACACACTAAACATAAACCAGAAGCTGCAAGTGAACGAAATCTGGAAGTATCACAAATGGAAAATTCTGGAGGACTGGAACATCTGGCTGACCCAGGCCAGACGCTCACCCACTAGCTGGCTGCAAGGATTCCCACTGCAGCCCTCTGCAGCAATGCTATTTAGGGGGCTTTATCTTTTGGAGCAGATGATGCCTGATAAAGCTGACACTGCACCACCACTTGCTTCACTCCACACTGGGAACAACAAAAACCTATCTAAGCGTATAGAAAACTCAGGCTAAAAGAAAAGGTCTCTATGCACACTCTGTCCATGGGACAACCAGTGGCAATCAACAGGAGTTTTTCACTCTGAGCCCTTACCCCAGCTGCAGGTCCTGAGTGCTCTCCATGCCTAGGGAAGCTGCTGTTTCTTTCCCTAAGCAGTTTGGAGGTGCCCCAAGTCAGAGGCTGAATGCCTGCACTGCAACTGAGCAGCCCCACAGGAAGCTCTGATGGGTAAAAGCTTCAGTTGCTCAGAAACTGATGACTTAAAAATTTCCCTGCATCTACCAGATAAAACCTTCTCTGATCATTAGAATACAGGAACAATATTCAGAGAGTCGCTAATAAAGCACAGACTCAGAATGGTTTGGGCTGGAAGGGACCTAGTTCCAACCCTCCCCTGCCACGGGCAGGGACACCTTCCACTAGGACCAGGTGGCTCAAAACCCCATCCAGCCTGGCCTTCAATACTTCCAGAGATAGGGACACTGCCAGGAATGGGGAATGTATTAATTCTACACCAATACTGAAATTGGAAATTGGAAACCAGAAAGTCCAAATCAACATATAATATACTATTATTATAGAAAAAAAGATTTAAAGCAGGTCAGCAAAGCCTTCCCACCAACTCCTCTGCCTCCCCTGCAGAAAAAGAGCTGTACCATTTTCACTTCTATTTCTGCTGCTTAATAGTTTTGGGGACAACTAGCTAGCTAGGTTTTGTACAGGTATCAGGTTCAGTTTATAAAGCAATTCTATAATGAAACTCAAACAACAGTTGCCAAATTTCAGTTGTAAGGAAGTACTGAAATATAATATTGAAACTGTCATCCCTTAAATGCTTAAAAGCATACAAAATTTTTGTGCGTATCCAAAGTATTTCCTATAGGAAACAGTTTAGATGCTGCACCACATGTAAGAGGTACTGAACAAAGAGCAGGAACAACGGAAAAATGATAGCCAAGAGCCATATTTGTACTTTTACAGTACTATGGCATTCTGCTGAGGGGCTGGAGTGCAGGGAAAGGAGATGAACCCCCCCAACCACAGCATTAGGGACTAAGGCTGCAAAACCCTATCAGCAAAGCACAGGGGCAAAGGAGCTACCCAACCTCTGCCCTAAGTAACCCTTCCATTTCCAATAAAACTAGCACCATCTACTCCTCAAAAGCCTCTGGCGTTTGGAAATACACACTTAGCAAATGTTTTTCCAACGTCAGTTACCTAGAACTCCACTAAAATTGTTGTATAGAAAACATAAGGCAAAAAATAGCAACACTTCTGGCTTTGATTGGAACAAAACATATGCTGTCTGTCTATCATGACAGTTAACAAACTAACCTAACATTGCCAAAAAGACAACTATTAAAATACTTACTAAAATAAGCACTAATACCAAGTTTTGACACCTTATCAGCTAGCTGCATTCTCCATGGTTTTAGCCTCAGAAGTGTTCTTCTACCCAGTGTGCGTTAGTTTTCAGTTGTGCTTGGGCAACGTTACTGCACCAATATATCTGGAAAAGTGTAAATCTGCATCTCAGCACAAATCTGTACTTAAAATGTCTTTCTGCCAGACTAAATAATGCCTGACGGAAGACATGTCTTCTGTTAAGACTATAAAAGTGTCATAGTGCTCAGGCAGGAGAGATGATACTGATGAAAAATACAGCTAGACAAGATACCCCAAAAGATGACGTGGGGGAACAAGTTCCATCAGAGAGGGGATACGGCAAAGGAAAACCAGGCAGCTATTCTTGCAGGTAGCTATATCCAATATCACCAACTAAACACCACTTGTATCACATTTGGTACCCCTTCTCACAATAAAGAGGAGGGGGAAAGCAAACCAAAGACTAGGATTCTGCAGTAAAAAAAAAGCCAACTTCGGTCGGAAGCCATCACAACAGAAAATCACTGGCAGTTATTTACTAAGCAGAACCTTTCAGGCTCATATAGCTTGTGCCATTCAAACATACCTCATCGCAGCAACCTTAATCTTCTCTCAGTATATTCAAGGTTGTGATGGACAAGAGTGGTATAGCAGCAGGCTGAAAACTCTCTAACCAAAGAATGATGTGTATCACCCATTTCTTTAAAAATGCCCGATTCATAAATTTTCCAATATATTTATACTATTAACTATGGTACCACTGTGCACATATACAAGACTCTCAAAGCTACAATAGCCTGCATTGCTTGAGTAACCAACTTAATATGTAGCTCTGTCACCTTACATACTCATTTCAAGAGGAATATTGCCTGCCCAAATGAAGCAA
The DNA here is from genome assembly GCA_039877255.1 of Loriculus beryllinus. Classification (NCBI taxonomy): domain Eukaryota; kingdom Metazoa; phylum Chordata; class Aves; order Psittaciformes; family Psittacidae; genus Loriculus; species Loriculus beryllinus. Next base: position 15,688 of record JBCJKH010031714.1, read on the forward strand.
AATACACGGATGGAAGTAAATATTCCAGACTTTAGTAACTCAATAACATGAGAACTGACATTTACCAAACTAAAATGCATTATAGCTACCACTACAAATTTCTCTTTCCTTTTTTTAAATCACATCTCATCCTACTGCTTTTATGAAGAATTCTGACTCCTTGGCACTTTATTTTAAAATAATTCCTTAAAAAAGTTTCTGGTCTGTTTTCAGAGGAAAACAAAAAAATCCTCTTAGAAGAGAAAGTTATTTTGATTTTTAAAACATAAACAGCTAACTAAGCTATTTGATGTCTATCTTCACTGTTGACCTAATGTCTTCTAGCTCCACTCTCTAAACAACTAGCGTGCAGTAGATGATTCAAGGCTCTCAACAGCTGTTACAAAATACCAAACTTGGTAATTAAGTCTGACAGGGCTGTACTTTTAGCTTTACAGAAGAGAATACTGGCAACATACCCATTTTGTAACAAAGCCCCCAGTTTTAACATAAAACAAGAGCAACAAAGTGAATTAAAGCAAGTGATGAGATGGAAAAAAATGGGACTGAAATTTTCAAAATTGTACTTTCTGAAACTGTGATACAGCTCTTTATCTGAAGAGCTATCAATGTCTGCAGTTACAAGGTCAACACTTAACTGCAGCACCTGATTTACAATAGCTTATCCTTTAATACTAACATGCAACTAGAGGAACACTTTAATGAAAAATTCAGAATTCCAAGCATGGAACTCAGTCAAGAGTGACTACACACACATTCTAACAGACCTCATTAAAGTTTATTGGTGTTCACATGCCTGTTTTATCTCAGCATTTAAAAGACCACAGTAAATAGCAGTGTAAGGCAGTAACAGTGCCTAAGCCACATTTTAATTAAAAACAGTCGAATTGCCTGTACAGGTAACACCCAGAAATCTTTCTGCATACAACACTTGACTGAAAAGAAAGCGTTTTCAGTTTACTGCTTGTTTTATGGCAGGCATTTGTTCAGAAACTGTAGAACAACTCCTTGGGTTTTCCAGCATTTCCCTAAGGCTGACTGTTCCTTCAGGAAACTTCAGCTGCTCACAATTTAAAGATCATAAGGATGATGTGATCCACTGCACACTGGCAAGCAATAATGAAGACGAGGGCAAGCATCTCAAAACACTTGTTTCACTGTGAATCGTGTGTTACCAGCCCAAAATGGAGAGACATATTAGCTACAAAGCCAAAACACATCTTTACGAAGTCATTTGGAGCTGCTCTTTCAACCAGCAATTAAGATAACCTTAAGCAGTAATAATTTTGGTCCAGCTTTCTTCCCACAGTTAACAAATGCTCTGAAATTTTGTCAACACCAAGGCCAGCAGCCACAGAAAAAGGCAAGGCATAATTACTATAATCCCTTAGGATATAAGATTCCTCTCTTAAATCCACGTGATACCATCTACAAGCATAAGTAAGTAAACAGACACGGTATCCTGACAGTATGACGACAGGAATACTAGATATACGTAGGTATCTGTATCTCCCACTGCAATGCAAATACAAAGGAAAAAAACCAAAGAGAATTAAGTTGGCTGGACTAAGGACAGCAGAAAGAGCAATACAAAGGTCACTGGTTATTTACCTAAGGGCTGGCTTACAAGCAATGGATTTACTGTGACTTAAGCTGTTGACACAATAATCAACTACCTAAACATTCTTTACTAACCAACAATCAAAAGTAAAAGACAAATAAGTGGAATCTTCTGAAGTAGCAACCCGTGTAGGAATCGGAGCTCTGTTCTGCTGGCAAAGAGAAGCTATCTCCTTCGCCACACACAGTTTCTGCTCTGCACCAGAACAGTCCTCTACTGCTTTGTCACGGGGGTCTTTTGGGTATTTGTTTGTTCTTCCCCTCCAACAAGCCCTGTTTTTCTCAATGCTAAATAAAATAAGCCATTCTGAAGATCAGGTAACTTGCCCCGCTTTTTTAAAAGGGTACCTTAACACACAAGTAAATGGCAGAGCCTAATAACCTTTAGCACATGTTTATGCTTGCACTACCATATCAACAACAAGCCGGTACGAAAGTATACTCCTGACCAGCTTGTGCCTAGGCACTACTGCACAACTCATTACCTATACTACTATTCTCTGTACTGCAGTGAACAACTTCCAAGGACTACTTTAAAAAGTGAAAATCCATGATGTAAGGACAATAAAATCAGAGCTGATCTGACTTCCACGGAGAACTGAAGGTCTGACACCGTATTTGTTTGTGAGCATCGCAACCTCACTCATATTTTCTCCAGGGCTGCACTACACTTAATGACAAACCCCAGCACTACCTTAGTACGCTACCATCGGAAGTGGTGGGTGCAACAAAACCAAAGCGCACCAACAAGGTACAAGAGCTCAGGTAAGTACCCCTTGTCACGACACCGGCCATCGGGCAGGGGTATCCCCGATCTGGCCGTGCGGGCACCCGCTGGGACCGGCGGCAGCGAGCCGTACTCCCGCGGCCTCGCAGCTCCTCCCGCCGCCGGTCTGCCCGAGGACCGTGCTGCGGCAGGGCGTCCTCACCTCGCGGTGTCAGGGCGGGATGGCGCTCCGGGGGACGGAGGTGAGGAGGGGTAGGGAAAAGGGGGGGGCGGCCACGTGCTCCCCGGCGGCGGCGCCCCCCACTTCCGTGTTTACACTCCGCTTCCCTCCAATTCCGCGCCCGTCCCGCCAGCGCCGCGGGGAGCCGCCACTCCGGCGCACGTCGCGCGCCCATTGGCGGACGCCGCGCCCCGCCCCGCCCCACCTCCGGCCGCCAACGGCGGTGAGCCCCCATTGGCGCGTGGCGCACGCCACGCCCCTCGCGCTTAGGGGGCCCCGGCGGAACGCGCAGCTTCCGCTACGCAGCGCGCGTGGGGGAGGGGGCGACCCCCCCGCCCAGCTCAACCGCCTGCGGTGTCCCGTGTGTGTGTGTGTGTGAGTGTGTGTGTGTGTCCGAGTGTGGGCGAGTGTGCGCGAGTGTGCGTGTGTGTGCGTGTGAGTGCCCCGCTTCCGCACCGCACACGTGGGCCGCGCCTCCTCCCGCCCCGCCGCCACCGCAAAGTTTAAAAGGACACCGGCGGAAGGGGGGTGCGCAGCCCACAGCCCGCGGCTCTGCGGTGCGCGGCGGCGGTGCTCGGCCTGCCTGCTCAGACGGCGTGGCGGCGGCGCTCGGAGCGGAGGGCCGTGCCGGGGGAGGCGGAGGACAACAATCTCGCACACTTCCTGGTTCTCGCCACGGCCGCGCAAACCCCGCAAAACTCCCCCGCCCGCCCAGACATAACTTCCGCCGCGCTGGCGGCGCTACCGGGGCCGCCGCGCCGCGGGCAGGTGCCGCGGGCCGCCACTGCCGGCGGCCGCACGCCGGGCCGGCCGCTACCAAGGTGATCATTTCCTGATTGCCCTCCATTGCTTCCCCGCCCGCCGCCGGAGCGCGGCGTGCGCCGCCGCTTTTTCCCTCCTGCTCCCCCGCTTCCACCGCGCTCCCGCCACCGCAGGCACGGTGCAGCTTACCGGCCCGGATAAGGAGGTCGAGCTGGTTCGTGGGCCCCTCGTGCACGGACGTCGCCATGTTTACGCTGCCGGAGCGGCTTCACATTGACCGGCGTGCGGGCGCGCGCCGGGCACGCGCGGGAGTGCCGGCGGCAGGAGCGGCGGGGCGCGCTCCCGCGGGGCGGCACGGCCGGAGGAGCGGGCGGCGCGGGCACCGCCACGGCGCGGCGGCGGCGGCAGCAGCGCTTCCTGCGGGGCGGCGCGGCGCACGCGATCCTTCCGCCGCCGGCTCAGACAGGAAGTGCCGCGCCGGCACTCGCCGCCGCAGCGCGGGGCCGCCCGCGGGCGGGGGAAACGCCGCCGGGTCCCCACCGGCCGCCCGCACCCCGCGGCGCAGGTGGGTCGGGGAGCGGCGGGCGCGGGCTGCGCCTCCCCGCCCCGCGGCACAGGCTTCTCGCTGCGGAGGCGGCGCGGACGCCGGCAAGGACTGGCACAGATGCTGGCGCAGCCCCGGCCCGCAACCGGTCGCTCCGTCTGCCCGCTGTCTCCGGCCACTTGCACCCACGACATCCCCTGACGGCTGCACCCGCGACAGTCCGTTCACAACCAGAACTTCTTGGGGCAGAGTTTCTCTCGGGACGCATCTGGTTGCCCTCATCGAGGCAACCCCTAACGCCTATCAGCAGATCTCGGCTAACTCCTGAGCTGCCTACTCTAGTAATGTTTCGCCAGAAAACCTCAGTCTTTCCAGACTGCAACCCACCTTCTCTCCCTGACAGCAGTAAGGCTGACTCCAAAGAACGTTAGATGCTTTTTCCAGCTCGATCCTTTTTCAGATCTGGCCTCTGAGCAGATTGGGGTGGGTAGGGGTGAGAATACATTTCTTTCTTAATTAGAAAAAAAACACCCCCACCAGTTTTTAGGATTGTGCCCTATCCCATGTGAAGAACAACCTGCCTCAGTAACACCACAGGCTTTCCCACCAGGCTCCCGGCACACAGCAACAGCCACTAGATGTTCTCCAAGTTCTTGGCTGAGTCCCTGTGCTGCTTATTCTGAGGGTAAAATTTGAGACCGGCATGCAAAGAGCAGCTACGGCAAGGAAAGCAACGTATGTCCTACAGCGAGCTACACAAGGAGATCCCGCATAAGAACTCCCTCATTAATGCCACACATGCTTGAGGAGGCTTTTATCGTTAAGGCCTTATTGACAGGATCAAGCAACCACTTATTGCACAAAGTGACTTCCCTGTACATCATCACAGCTTCAGCGCTCCATTAAAAACAGGACAAGGGCACCAGGTGCATCCCAGCTGACAATAAAGAATCTGTCTTCCCCTCTCAAGTTTTAGTACTCCTGGGATCTAGACCACAAGCAAGGATTTAGCACCATTTTCCCCCAGCACCGAAATCACAAAATAATATCCAACATAAGTCACCTCTACCTGGTAAATCCAGTACCTCAAACCTCTGACACCTTATACTCCTACTACAACTCTCAAGGCTTTTTAGAGATAATTTAATGAACATACTTACATACATAAATGAAAATACATGCATTTTGTACACTTCACTTATCTACTCCTGGCTATAAGGAATAAAATGTATTCATCACCTTGTCATGTAACAAACAAGACTTGCAAAAGCAAGCTCATTCTCACATTCAAGCCCCAATACCTAAAGGTAGGTCCATG
>JBCJKH010031715.1:15877-28760 GCA_039877255.1 Loriculus beryllinus
GGCCAGGTTGGACGAAGCATTGGGTGGCATGGTTTAGTGTGGGATGTCCCTGCTCCTGGCAGGGGGGTTGGCACTTGATGATCTTAAGGTCCTTTCCAACCCTAACAATACCATGATTCTATGATTCTAATTCTATTGTAGAAATGAATAAACAAGTATTGATAATTGGAAAGTATGATATGTACTTTTTCAAGACTATATTAAAATCAGAATCAATGAATGAGATAGGCACTTTCACGTTCCTTATACTTCCATAATATTTCAAATACCAATATAATTTTGCAAACATTTAAGTAGGAAGTTTATTCTTAACATAAAGGCTTCAGTTTTATATTCTCTTCTTTCATTATCTATAACAAAAGTAACCTCTCTAAAGAGATCATCACTTTCCACTGTACCTTTCCTCCTTTTTCATCCCTTGAATATATATATATCTTTTTCATATATGATGTGTGGTATAACATCCACATATCTGCTTATCATGTTCAAAGAATTAATAATGCAGCAAGTCACAGTTATCAGATAATAAGGAAATTGGAAAAAAGGATGAATTTTTTATTAATACATATTCATTTTTCTCCTTTTAATTCACAGTAGAATTCAACTTGATGAGTTTTCTTTGGCAACTCAGACTGTGCTGAACACATGACAAAATGCAAATGAAAATATTACAAGTTAAATTATAGCATTTTATAATAAGCTGTTGCATATTTGGGAATTTGAGATGACTATGACAAGAAAAAAATTACAGGAAGCTTTTCAAGAATGTTTCATCAAGTAATTAATGTTATTTTTAAAATTTTTAATTTCTGACTTAATTTGCCTATATATTTATGTGTATGTACATAAGTGTACCAACATCAGGATCAAACTGAATGCCTTCTGGTTTAAGTTACTAAACTAGTAATTCAAAATAAGATAACCTTATATAAGATAAAGAATCTATGTTAAGGAGCTACCAAACATCAGTGGAATTCAAAGTACAGGTTTTTTTCCTTCCTAGTCTGTTTAAGCCAAATTTGGTGCACTCTGCTAGTAGAGGAGGCTGTGGCTGTTGTGTCCATCTGCAGGTGTGACAAGCATCAAGGTGGAGCCAACTTTCCAAAGGCAGATATTCAACATGCACATGCACACATGTGGAGGACATTAACACGTTTGCCTCCATTGGTCCCGGTTTCCCTATATCCATAACCACATTTGGTATATCTGATACCACTACCAAGGTGACTTCAGTCTTACATAGTATCACTGCTGGGGTTCCCTGACATTCTCCTCCCAAAAAAGCCCCCCAGTGCTCTCTTTGGAAATTGTTCATCTTTTGAATGCCTCAACCTCAGCCACATGTGTCATTTGGCCATCCCTCATGGAGCTGTCTGTAACTTCCCTAAACTTCTTACTGTTTTATATGTCATGCTCAGCCTTTTGTTATGTCATGTTCAGCAATTTCTTATAGACTGTTCTCTTAGCTGAACCTCAGGCCAGGATATAGGTCATTTGCCTGTATCTCCTCACAATCAGTACATAAATTTTTTCGTTTTTTAAAAGAGGTAAGTATAAATAGATGACCCTGGCATCACGCTTACGAGTGTTGATAACTCTTTATCTTTTACTTCAGGTATTAAGTGTGTTAACACTGCAAGATATAATCTTATACATGATATCATAAAGCAGGAGAGGACCCAAAATCTCACCTTTCATTTGATTAATGAGAAATCACCAGAAGAAAAAAATTCTATAATTCTATGATTCTATGAATCTATCATTTTAACAAATATATATATAAATTAATTTTAAATTCCTATTATTTCTATTAACTTCGGTTTCTTTTTTTTTTTGAAGTTCATTTGAGAAAGATGTATCTCCACCTTGAACATTTCACAAGGACAGAATTTTCAATGTATTTAGACTCTTCTTTATAGATTTGTGTAATATGTCCTGTACTTGAACTTTTACCTCTCTAAAATTGTATTCTTAAAGAAGTATACTGCAATTGAAACATAATTATGTTGTCCTTTCAGAGGGGCTACCCTGCGATTTTCAGTAATAATTCAGGTGTAATAATTTTTTTTTTTTTTTGGTGATCCCTAATTTATTAATGCAGCTTGGTAATAAGAATCAGTTATGCTAACTTTTCTTAATGTTCTTATAGATCTAGTCAAAGCTAATCATGGCAATGCAGTGTTTAATAGATGGCTTTCATTACCTCATGCACACATTTACTATTGTATCATGATAGTAAATACAAATAATGAAAAAACCCATATTGGTACGGTAAGCCATAGATGAAAAGCTACAGTTCTATTGGGATAAAATATTTTTATTTTTTTTTTATTGTGTTGTATTTTCCTGAAAACTAAGGAATTTTAATAATCATTAGGGAGGAATGGAAGTGTTCTGTCTTTTTGTTGGGATTTTTTTTTTTTTTCAGTGTTTTGGAGTTTTGCTAGTATTTGGAAAAAAAAAACCAAAACAAAACAAAATAAAAAACCAAACCATCCTAAGACTAGACGTAGCCTGGAAGTAACATGTACATGAAACAGATTTTCACATTTTTCAGCACACGGATAAGAGAATTGTATTACACAGAAGTTTATCAATGATGAGGTGTTATTTATTTGCTTGTGGAACTATAATTTAACAGAGAATAAAATGGTATCCATTAAAAGACGTAGAGACCGATATATGCATTTAAAATATACAAAGAGAAATATATTAATATTTTATATCAAGCATTTTAATCATAAAATTCATCATACACAGATCACAGATTGACTGTATGCCAATCAACTTTACTCTTCAAATTATATCTTTCTTAGAGGATGTTCATTCTGATTTGCTGAGGGTTTTACTTTCTTACTGACATTATAAAAAATACTTTTTGAAAATCCTAAAGATGTAATTCATTGCCAGAGATTCAAATTAAAACTCAGTTCATCTGAAATCCTATTCTTTTAGATATCTCACTGAGGAAAAAAGAAAAAACCTTCTTTTTTTCCCTCTGTGTTTGGACAGTTTTTAATCTTATAGTTACAGAAACAGGAGAAAAATTTTCATATGTGTTATGAACTCCGAAGGCAAATTGACACCAATTCTATTAGACTATGAATTAAAATATTTCTGTCTTGGTCAGAATGGTAAAATGCATTACATATGTTACATATTGAATGCACTTCCTTCCTAACTTATGAATGGACAGGTAGTACCTCTTTATTTATATTTTGTGCCACGGTGACATTTAGCTCGCATACTCAGTTTCTTCTTCCCAAAGACAGCATAACCCACCCAACGTCCACCCCCCAAAAAAAAAAAAAAAAATAATACTGCATTTTAGTAGCAAAATGGAAATGTGATCTGAGAGTTTAGCAGCTTCCATATGGATAAAATAAACCTTGTTGGGTTTACATGGTAAAGTTTTGGTAGCGCGGGTGGCTGTAGGGGTGGTTTTGTGAAAAGACATACATTTACAGTCTTAATTGTCTTTTGTGGTGACTCAGAGGTAAATTTAAAATTATTGACTGCATATATAGAATTATTTCTGGATTGCAAAATAAATGAGAACTCATAACACAGCCATCATTCTCATTAAACACAATAAAACTCAAAATTTTATTTGCTCACAGAAAAATTGAGGTATTACTGGCTGTAGTTTCAGAGGAGAAAAAATTATTGTATTAACTAACTACGAATTTACAACATTCTGGATGTTGTATAAAACATGTTGAGAAATAAACATATAATGAATTGAAAACAGTTAAAAGTTTCATGTGCTTAGATTTAGTTACTGAGTGCAAGTTTTTGGACAGGGAATTTTGTTGTAACTGTGAGTTGATTATTAAAATGAATGAAGTTATAAGTATTTCAGATGATAGTATGGACTTAAATGGCTCATGTAAGGAAAATTTATATGTCCAAATTAATCTTTAATAAGATCATTAGAAAATGCAAACTAGCGCTGAACATAAAATTTTACTTGGTTCTGTCCTTAGGGGGAAGTATGACACTTTGAATTTAAGAGACTCCTAAGTATACATGACTTAAAAATACCTTTATATCATATAGTATTTTTACTTATTATGCACCTCTCATTTTTCAGTACTTTTGGATGATTATATGAACTTCTAGATGCTTCATCCAATCTGATTTTGTAGTTTTCCATGGTCAATCTTGAGAAAGACTGGGTGATTCTGACCTTATCCAGCCAATGCCTATATGTTAATTTGGAATATTTCTTAATCTTGAAAGATTATTTCCTCAATATTATTTTGAGAATTGAAAACTTTACATATTTTTCACTGCATCAAGCTGAAATGCACAGGTTTCTCTTTCTTGCCGTAAACAGATTTGAATAATATTCCAAACCCTTATTTATGAGTCAGGTGAAGCTATTAAAATAATTTGCAACTATGTAAACTGCTATATTAAATGTCTCCTCTAAAACTTAAAAGTTTGTGTAGAGCATGGACATAATTGCCATTACAGAAGCACTAGACATAGGTGGGTTTCTCTTCCCAGTCTCAAGAATTCTTCTACAGAACTTTGTTCTTCATTATACTTGCTTTTTCAAACATATGGTGGGTTACAGCTAGTTGCAAAGCTCTGTTTAGGTTTGCTGAATATAAAAGGGTACAAGTGTAATGCAGTACTGTCTCATTATGCATTTCAAACTGGAAGCAATTACTTTGATCAACAAATCCCCAAAGTTCTGTGTCTGATATTGGCCTTCACTTAATGTGTCACAACAGCATACAGAAAATGATATACGGCCTTTTTACAGCTAATTCTGAAATCTGTATGAGAAATATGGATTTTATCATACATTTTGTCATCTAGATATTTAATCTTTATGAACTTCAATTGTAAAGCAAATGTAAACCAGCTTGCTTCAAAGATTCCTGTGGCATATATATAAAAACAAGTTTGACACATTTTGCAGAAAAGGTGCCTGATAGAACTGTAAGATAATAATAATAATAAAAATAATGCTTTGAATTTCCATCCTGCTTTGCATTTCATTAGCAGTGCATGGACATTACCTAATTAACTTTCCTAACATAGCTTTTTGACAAACATTAATGTTCTCTTTTTACATCATGTATCCAAGTTTAGAGAGCAGTTTATCACAGATGCATATACAGAAAGCTTTACCTTCTAGTCTTTGGCTTTTCTTTTTAGGAAAAAAAAAAAAGAGAAAACAAAATGTACAACCTCTCCCCTGCCTGAATTAATGTTTAACACTTTTTCCTGAATAAGAGTTGTTTTGAAATTACTGGGGTTTAGTACATACCTCCAAAAATTTTGAATTTCCTTACAAAGTTGTAGGCATTTAATGAAGATATCAAAGTCTGACTTCAAACAGACTCTTACGCATGTAGGTTAAAAGCTTCCTTTCTCTTACTAAAATGTGCACTTTCTCTATCCACATTAAATGAAATCCAAGGTGTTTAAGCTAATCCAAGCCTATTTGGTAGCTCTAGTAAAATGACATTATGTTGACATATTTGAGAGTGTTGTCAGTTCTGAGTGGAGTAAGAACTCCAAAGAAAACAGCCAGAACAGCAACTCTGAGGTACTGGGATGTTTACATTGCTCAAAAATCTCTTTTGGTTTTGAGAGTAACCCAAACTTTTCTGTTCGAGCTATAGTTTGGTTGGTTGGCTGGCTAGCAGGTGGAGAGAGACTTTTTACTAAGGCCTGTAGTGGCAGGACAAGGGACAATGATTTTAAACTGAAAGAGGATAGATTTAGCTGGGACATAAGGAAAATTTTTTTTTCAGTAAGGATGGTGAGACACAGGTTAGCCAGAGAAGCTGTGGCTGCCCCATCCTGGGAATGGTTCAAGGCCAGGTTGGATGGGGTTTTGAGCAGCCTGGTCTAGTGGAATTTGTCCCTACCCATGAGAGGGGGGTTGGAACCAAATGACGTTAACTAAATGTTTCTTAACACAAACCATTCTATGATTCTGTGAGTCTAAGAAATACTTTACTTCTGCAATATCATGTTTGTTTACTTAATAAAGAGAAATGTCTCCTTCCCTGTGTGAGTTGCTACATAAAATATAACACAGCAAGTGTATGAGTAAGAAAATATTTATAAAAATGGGGGTATGTAAGTAAGCTTTTGCCTTAGGTGGTCCCTGTGGCACAAAACACACATTCCGAATTGAGTGAATGTGATGTTAATATACATATGAACTGTCTATCTCTGTTAGCTCCAGGCATTGTCAATAACACTCATCAAGATTTAGTGGCATCTGTTTTCTGTTATTCAGCTATGCATTGCAAGACACTAATTTGGTTAGTCAGTTTTTAATTAGAACTACTTGAATTTCTTTCTGAAACTTACAGAGTTATATGATTGTTGAAGGGACATTTTGTTACAATTTTATCCAATGAAACCTGAAAGTTACATAAATAATTTATGACCCACTGCACACATTCATTTATGCCATGTATACCTTTCAGTATCAACAGGATTTTTTTTTTTTTAAAAAAAGAATTGCTGCTAGCATTCATGAGTCATTTTCAAAACATCGGTTATATCTATCTGTAACAATGCCAAATGTTTCTGATGTACGCACCTCCTACAAAGAAGAATTTCTGTACTAAGAAAAAGGGGAGCTCCACAGGATCTCTGAACAAAAGATAAATATAAGCTTCATCACAGTTCTAAATGAGTAAGCAAACAAAAGCCAAGCCGTCATTATAGCCACACTACTCACTGTGACAGGAAAGACAAATTTAGACAGTATGGAAACCAGAAGAAAACAACAAAAAAATTTTTGGGATTTTCCTCAAGTTTCTTTTTTACTTGTCTGTACCTAGTTCATGATCTCTTCACAAAGATTCAGTGTTATAAATTATTGGTTTTTAGATGAAATTTCAGGATGCACAGAATTTTTGAAGGTCAGGTGATTTAGTCTGGTACATACTAAGTCTGGTGTATGCACACAGATTTTAAAGTGAATTTTGCAAATTTATGATGTCAAATCTTACCTTTTGAAAATTTTAGGTAATGAAAATATTAATATTGGGCCATATCTTAATAAACAGCAAAATAAACCACTTATTTCTGATTAACAATATTATAAGACTATAATATTATTATTAAGAGATTCTGAGCATTAGTTGTGTATTATTACACTGAAATTTCGTGACAGGAAAAAAGAATTTGGTATGTGCCATTCAATTTATTCAGAAAAGAGGTAATTATTTCAATTTTGTTTTCACATTGTTTTGTTGTGTCTCAGTATGTTACACATTTTAAGAAGAGTTAAGAGTTTTGATTTCTAGGTTGGTTAAGACAGCAGAGGATTTGCACTAAATTTAATTCTTAAGGAAACAGATCAAAATGCAAAATTTAGCAGTAGTAGAAACATTCAACTACATTTGTTTCCAGTAGCACTGAAGGTAAGCACATATTTTTCTCCCCCATTCTAGTATCATGCTAGTCAGCAAGTGCAATTCTGATTGCATTCTGGCAACCCACCTTGTATGTGAAAAAAAAATGCATCTGTAATTCACATTAAGAAGGAAATACTGTGTTGGTCTGATCTGACTTTTGTTTTAAAAATCACATCATTTTATGACTGAATCTTGCACTTATCAGGGTTTTTACTTAGATGTTAAATATATCCTAGAAAAACCTCCAATAGTATTTTGAGGATTTTCCATGATCCTTGTTCCAATGGTTAATTTCATTAAAGTTAAATTTTTGACACACAGAATGTCAGACTAGAGGTGCATGCCTTATTATATATTTTACCTTCTAGCTACTACAAGCAATTGCTTCATATTTATCAGTGTAGTGGCTGAGAGGGTGCTCTCTATCCATGGAATATCATAAATGAAATGAGTCAGTCATGTGTTGGCTCTCACACACCTTTTGTGAAATCTGACGCGTGCAATGCTTTTCTCCTTTGATAAAGATTTAGCTTGGTATTTAAGTTTATCCTTCTGTCATATTCTTAATTTCTCTGTATGTCTCAATTAATTAAAGAGACATTTGAGATTGTAAGCATCCACAGACCAGTAAAATGAGTTTCCTACTCTTGCACAAAAGAGGACACCTGCCTTCCCTAAAGTTATTGAAATGCTATTGGTGAAAATCACTTTTCTGAGGATTAGAAAATTAATTCCAGATGTGATTTTTACTTCATAACTAGCTTTCAATTACTTGTTCTTTAGGCAGAATTGGGTTCGTTTGTCTGTTTAAGAAGCTCTTCTTTCTCAATTTTTTAGTGCCTTAGTTTATTTACAGACAGCAACCATATCCTTCTCAACCTTTCTTTCTGTCATTTTTCTTTTAGGCTTAGCGTGTCTTTGCTGTCATGCATGAGCCCCCTGGGCCACAGACCTTCTCCAATACAGAACTTCACACATATACACAACCCCATAGCCATGCACATACAGAGCTGTCTGGGACTCCACTGGCCTCTCTGAGAGCCATCTCCTCCCTGTGGTTTTGCCTTTCAAAACGTACATCCCAGGCCACTTCACCTACCTGCCAGGTAGTCCTCCTTGATCTTTACTAGTGATCACACACTCGTAGTTCTGCCTGTGCATCAGTCACTGGCACCATGGATACGTGGACCCCCAGTATCCTGGTCCCACCCCAGTGGCTGGCACTTGTTTTAACTCAGTTAACTCTTCAGTTGCTGACACATGAGCCATGGACACCCAGACACTCACTCAAGGTGCTGCCACCATGTGATTTGAGGTCCCATACCAGTTGCTGCACATAGGCGCACACACAGACAATGGAGATTGCCTCACCCAGGCAAAGTATTAGAAGCAGGCAGAAGCTGATCACAAGCAAGGCAGACAAGTGTACCAGCTATTTTGAGTAGGACCAGCCCTTTTATCATCTTATTCCTCCATTTTACCATGCTTGTTCCTACTCAAATCTCCTAAATTATTCCCTTTTTCCATCTTTCTTTGTTTTCTTAAGAATCCTACAGTTAGTGCTGGGCAATTCTGAAATGGTCCTCCTTTTCACCCCATAACCCCATGTAGCAATCCCCCCCAGTCCTACAGGTGCTTTAGTGTTGACTTATCTTGACGGGTTACACACCTGGACATGGGCTGAGGGTTCCCTGCTACAGTTCTGGGAAGAGCCTGCACAGAGTTCCCCTTCTTCCGAGTAATTTGGCTTCCCTAGCTGGCATTGCATCCATGTGCTCCTCTGAGCTTATGACAATGAAGGTTCTTCTATGATGGGCCTGGAAATATCAAGGGCAGGGTAATGTTTGGGCTTCCACAGCTGCCACTGTGTCTTTGGGATCGTTTGTTGATGTGCAAACAAGCTTTTATCATACCACAAAATGTAAATGTAAACATATACAAATGAGCTGTCATTATAGTAAATGGAAATCTAGTCATTACAGTCAAGGAAGTCAGCAGAGCTATTCAACTCACCAAACTGAAGTGACAGCTAACTAGATTTCCTTAATTCTATTTACTGTTTAAGCAAGGGCTTGGCTCATTTCCTTAAAATTTGATTTTACTTACATTTGAGAGGCCACAGGGTATCAGTCATTCACGAGAAACTGGCGGATATGAAATGGGACTTGTGAGACTTGTGTTCTTCAAAAGCAGTTACTATCAGTCAATCAGGATGCTTTTTTGCTTTTCAAGTTAAAATTTTAACTTGTTGAAATAATGAAAGTAGTGACATTGTTTTCATTTCTATTACATGAAGAACACCATTAATGGAATGCATAAAAAAAATGGTGATTTTCTTTTTTATATTTTTTTTTTGGTGACTGCTAAAAATAGGTTTCTCTGAAGAATTACATGGATAGACAAGTGTAGTGATTCAGCAATGCATTAAACCAAGCCAATGAAGCACAAGGATTGCCTTCTTCAAACAAATTTCCAAATGTAATTTAGATTTTGTTAGCTGGTAAATAAGTTCCATCAGAGCTGATACAGCTGAACCAATATCTAATATCAGTTCACTGGAGTGTGGCTATACTCTGGGGTTGCAAATATCAACATAGCAAAGCATTTTATGAGCAGGATGAAGTGAACTGCCTTCATCTATATTCTGGACAGTTACATCAGGCACTATAATTTTGTCTATCTGAGCCCTTAACGGATCTGCATATCATGTTACATTTTCCAAAGTAAGAAGCCTGGGACCTATTTCAATTTGCACACACTGATCATAATTTTTAATTAGCAGCACAGTTTCCAACTAGTTGGACTCCTCCTTTTTTAGCTTACCTCCTATTTCCTAGTCATTGCACTGCTGCATATTTTGCAGAATGCAATAATTCAAATTCAAACTGAGCAAAAAATGCTAAAAGATAAATAATGCTTTTAATGAAAATAATAGCAAAATTATCTATTATTTTTCTCACATTATTTGCTCTTTTTTATCAACAGAACTCTACCATTTCACCTTCTTGAAATGACAGATTCAAACAGTCTTTCTTAAAGAGAAGGTATAAGAGCTTTTAATTATGATTAAGAAAAAGATTAGGTTTGAAGTTCTAAAAACAAATATGTGGCCACTATATTAGATCTTATTTAAGCAGTAAGTAAACCAAGAAATCCAAATACTGGATCCTGGCCACAGTAAGCTAATGTTAATTTTCTAGAATAGTGAATTAGAGGTTTTTACATAGGCTGATATAAAAACTAACTGAAAAGAAAACCTTTTAACAAAAATGTGATGAACTGTGAATAATAGGAGTATTAGCAAATGATGGAGGTATATATTCTTTTCCTGCAGAATAGTGACTAAGATGAGTAATACATGCATTTTTATTTCCTATCGTAAACATTTTATTTATAAAGAAAAATGGTTAAAGAGCCTATTTTTTATATTTAAACCAATTAACAAATTACACATAAATTAGTGAAAAGAAAAAAAAAAAAAAAAAAGAACAACCAAACAACCTGCTCCCAAAACTTTAACCTTATTTGAAATATCCACTAATGAAGAGCAAGGATGGGAGAAAAGTGTGGAAGAAAAGAAAAAGACAAAGGAAGGTTTAATAATACATATTTTTCAGCACACTGACTCCTGATGCACATAAATATTGTCTTAGAGTTGTTCAGGCCTTAGATAAAATATTGGTTTTGGTTTTAAAGAATTTTATGTCAGTTTTAATCTCTGTAGCACAGAGATCTAATTTCATTTATAATTCATACTGCAGAAGTCTTCTAGACTCTCATTGCTGTAAGTCTTCCTGTCTTTTTTCTCTTTTCATACAATGTTTTTAAGATCTCTATATATCTCTTATATCTCAAATTGTGTGCTCTCTCTGTAAAGAGACATACTAGACTCAGTCAGAGTGCAAGAGTTAATTGCTCTCATGTCAGGAAAAAATAATCTAGAAGACTGCATCACAGTCCCAGAGCAGTTCATACATTATAATTTAAACATACAGTAGGTTCAGAGAAAAAAAACAACAAAACAACAAAAGCAAAACACAGTCTACTGATTTTATGTTCCACCAAGTTCAATTCCATTTAATATATTGTTTTAGCTTTCTGAATATTTAGTCATCTGGATTTGTCTGAAATGCTTAGAAGTTCCTGAAGAACAGCAGCCCACGGAAAAGACCCACACTAAAGAAGGTTGTGAAGTGCTGTCTCCTGCGGGACGGACCCCATACTGAAGCAGGGGAAGAGCGTAGGGAGGAAGCTGTGGCGGAGGAAGGAAAGGCCAAGATGAAGTGTTACAAAGTGAGCACAACTCACGTTTTCCATTCCCATCTACTGCTGCTCAGGGGAAGGAGATAGAAAAGTCAGGAGTGAAAGTGATCCTGGGAAGAAGAGGGTGGGAGGAAGGTGCTTTAGTTTTCTTTGCATCTGTCAGTATCTTACCCTGTTGTTAGCTGGCAATAAAGTAAATTAATTCTTGCGGGTAAAGTCTTTTTTTCCCATGATTGTACTTGTTAAATGATCTTGCTGTATTTGAGTCTGTGGCTGCACAAGCAGCAAGCTCAACTTCTGTGTCCCATGGGAGGAAGGCAGTGGGTTAAAATTGGCCTTGATTTTGCGTAGCATTACTTGGGTGTGTGCAGGCTTTGCCTGTGTGATCAACTGCCTCAGCAAATGTCTTCAATGGCAAAACTGAAGAGACAGCATTTCTTTCACTCCACTTTTGACTGGCTTTGTGTGGCTCGTATGAATTGGAAGTGAGGTGGAAGTGTGGTCAAAATGTTTATTGCTTGAGGCAGGAAAATAATTAGGACTTGTTCTAGCTGGATGCCTTGGCACATCATCAGCAGTGGCCATACTTAAGAGAATGTTTGGCAAGGCTTTTACTATTAGACTTGTGAAATGCATGAAAAAGCCTTCATGGATGATGAGCTTGAAAAGTCTAGTAAGCTACAAACATGAAAAAACCCACCCAATTTTCCATAAAACAGTGCAAGAAGAATAATTAATTTAGATGTCTGTAATTCAAGCTGAATTACGTTATTACTCTAAAGTTAATTTTTTTTTCACAGAAAAAGAATTCTTATAGAAATATTGTCATTCTTACACAGTGACAAGTTAAATATATACATTTTTATTCTTCTTACTTACATAGCTGTCACCTCACTTACACTTGATTACTGACTTCAAATTTCAATGTACCTAAAATACTGAAATTTAAATACATTTATACATAAAGTCTAAACTTGTCAGCTACAGTACTACTTTATACAGTCACACAGCTGGAGCATGAGTTGCCATCTGAAATAACTTATAGAGTATAATCCGATTTTTTATGCTGGCTCAGTAGTTAATAGAAATAAAATAACATGTCTAGGGAATGTCTAATATAATCATAAACCAGGTATCTAAAATAGGAGGTAATAATTAATTTTTTAACCCTCCTGTCTTTACTGAAAGAGCCCATATGCTTAGCACAGAATTGTGACAGT
>JBCJKH010031719.1:0-14209 GCA_039877255.1 Loriculus beryllinus
CCCCCCCCCCCCCCCCCCCCCCCCCCCCCCCCCCCCCCCCCCCCCCCCCCCCCCCCCCCCCAAACACACAAAAGATAATCTAATGAAATAATTGCTATCTCTAGAAGTTTCAATTATGAGTCAAAATATCCTGAAATCAAAACCTTACTGACATTCAGCCTCAATTATATAAAAACCACTGGGGATATGGAATATGTTCATATAAATGAGGTCTCTGATAACTGAGGGAATTTTCAAGGTACTTAATGGATGTCAAGAGACTTGACCCTGTTTTGAATACCAGGGAGTTTTGGATAATTGAAGTCTGGATAATCTGGGTTGAACTGTAGAATTTAGCAAATTAAGATAGCATTGAGAGTGTGAGTTAATTTTAGTTCTGACAAATGGAACTGGTTTAACTAGCTTGGAGACTACAGCCAGCAGACAACAGGCGGTGTGCCACAGTCTGCAGTTACCCAAGGCATCACGTACAACCTCATTAATGCACACCTGCCCAGCCTCTGGAAAGATCCATATGCGGAGATGAAGGGTGATTTAATTTCTCCAGATTGCGTATAGCACATGCTGTCAATAGGGCTTTCAGTTAGTACAAGTGTGACTTCTGTGATGAGGATTTGTGTCTGTTTGAAAGTGAGCAGAGTAGTGAATGCTGGCAGCACAGCAGGCTCTGCAGTGGCTATAGATGGTAATGATATGGCTGATGAGAGACGAGTGTAAGAGAGAATGCAGTTCTCCCAAGACTGCGGTTCCCAGTGTCTCATGTCCCCCAGTGCACATGTATTCCTCCTCCTCTCTTCCCTTGCCCCTCAATGAATATAACTTGAATATTTTAATAAATTTCTAGGTTTCCAGGAAGGGAAAGGAATAAATTATTAAAAATTAATTACTAATACAGTGGTTTAAGGATACAAGAGGGGTAAGTTTTGTGGGGAACGCACTGCCCTGCATTAAATCGGCAAACAGCAGGTACCAAATCTGACAAGCTCACAGAAATATCTTTATCTGACAGGTCTGAACAGACTCCTTTCTTGTCATAACACGAAGCAGTACTTCTCTTTCCTTAATACATTTTCACCTGAGTACTAGACCCTGAAATATTTCAAGAGAGAACTATTGAGGGGCAGGACAGATGCTTATAAAGTGGCACTCCGGTGGTCTCCTGGGAGCTGTTATATTGTCTTGCTTAGCTGTAGCGTTTGGCCAAGATAGTTGACATCGGTAGAAGTTTGCCCCCTCAGCTTTTTAGCAATCTAGATCTTAGCATGTCTTCACTGTAATGTTGAGGGTTTAATTCTTCCTTTACTGGCTGAGGACAGGGAGACATTAGATGATGTTATGCAGAGGGAGTACTTAAATGCAGGTTATATGAGATGCAATGGAGGAATTTTTGGTGGAGGCATATATGAAATATTTGGCCAGTACATCGTGTATCACAAAATCTCCTTCTCATCTTTCAGATAGGAGGGTAATGACAATGTGGTAACCAGTGAAGGCATTCCTTGTGAACATTTTAACTTGACACAGGCTCTGTCTGTCTGCAAGAGCGTTTATCAGAAAGCATAACTGCTTCATAACATCAGTGGAAGGATGCTCTGCAAGTGGAATGTGTTAGTTTTGTTACAGTAGCAGCTGAAAACCCCAGATCACCTTGGGGCTCCACTGTACTGGACTCTGTATCACCTTCTACCTTTTAAATAGTCATCCCCATCCCTCCCTCCCCAAATAATGTGCAATAAATGAAAGGATTGCCCTCTTTTTTTGGATGGGAATGAAGCATGGTGTTGTCAAGTGACACACATAAGGTTAAACAAGAAAGCATAGAGAAATTAATCTCCCCAGTAATTCCGTAGGGTCTTAAACATACAACTGTCCTCCCTTCTTGAATCTCAGTTTGAAACCCATTATATTAGAGTGGATGGAAAATTAACCAAGAAGGGTTGTTTAATCCTGCACTGAGAGAGCAAAAAATGCTCAGTTATAGAGAAGCTGCAAGATAAGACACAGCAAGGCTTCAGACAGGTACTCCAGAGGATACTAGCTAGATATCAGAGGGTTGTTGGAGAACTGATAGGAATTCAGTGTGTAGCAAAGCACAAAGGGGAAGCTGCCTTTCCTGTGAGGGGTAGTTTAGACCAAATGTTTATAGAAAAAGAACAACAGAAATAAAAGAAACAGTATTACTGTGTAGGTGTGATAGCTGCAGAGATCCTCTCACCCTTACAGCTTTATTAGAGGTAGCTTTCCTTGCAGACATCACCAAAAAGGGAGAGTAGACAATGTCTACTAATGTCTGCTATTTTCTACAGCAGAATTACCATACAGAGAGCCACAGGAAAAGTGCCTGAGACCGCGAACTGTAAACAAGCTGAGCCACTGGCAGGCTTAAAACCCCAGTGTTGTTTTAAAGTGTATGTTAACCCCAACTTTGTTTACTTAATGGCAATGGAACATTGTATTTTCCTTGAGAGAAAATTGAGAAAACCTGGAGGGTGATTCTGTGGCTTGCAATAAATAAACACAAATGTGAAATCGAACACTGCCCAAATTACAAAAGCTAAGTACATGAAACGCCCCCAGTGCAAACTTGTCACTCAAGTGGCAACTGTCAAGAGTTGGATGCTTTTCATAAAGCATAGTTTTAGCCTTTATCTTAATGGCAGTGCTTTGTTATGATTGACCTCCTTCTGGCTGGAAGCCCACTTAAACTAAACAATACTATTCTGTTCTGAAGAGGGCGAATAGAGAAAGCATTGTTACTTGGTAAAATGTCTTTGGACTGAATCCCAGATGGGAAGGAAGTGGTGTAATTACTGTACTCAATACGGAGCGCTGTAGGGGCACACAAGGCAGCCGGTTTGCAGTGAACAAGGAGGAATCCTACACCTCTGCTGACTGTGAGGCTCCACTAACTGAGCAATTTTCATATTACTGTTTTATTTCTTCTGCTTAAGCAAAAAAAATCTGCACTTGACCACTGTAAATGACAAATTCAAACCAGGCTCCTTAAGCTAGTAAGGGGAAAAAGAGCCTGCTCAGCTCACAGTGGTGTTTTGGCACTGGTAAGTGCAGTCAAATTAAGCTGGTTTTTGTTTCTTCTTTACCTGTAGAAGGTAAGCCATGTTCCACATCCACCCACAGTATCTTCTGATTACAGCTCCATTAAATATAGTCTGTGCTATGAAATGTGTCTGATCCCACTGCTAAAATCTCTTCTTTGAAACTTCTCACAAAGTAATGTTTAAATGTCATTTTAATGTATATTTATTATGATATGCATTTCCCTGAGCTCTCTTTTTATAAAAGAGCATAGGAAGTACTTTCATTACAAAGCTTTACCGTATTGTGATGAGAGACTTCTAAATGGAAAATGAAATCAGTTACACTGTTCTGATTCAGTTTTATCTTAAAAGCATCTCAACAGAGAAGTGGGAAGGTGAGTTATTCCACATGTTGTATCTACTCACTGTGAGAAATGCTTTTTGCCATGCACAGCTCAGTCTTAACGGAAATGGGCAAAGGACATGGGAGGAATTATTATTGCTATTTTAGAAAGAAGTAACACAGACATACAAATACTATCACTCAGGAGGCTTGGCATAACGAGGAACTGAGTGCAGCCTCCTGAGGAGCAATCCAGGTGCATTCCTCCCCAGGATAAGCTCCAGTTTAGACAAAAGCTTCACTATCCTGAGTGCCATCCAGAATCAGACACAGGCAAGGTCCTCATCCCGACAGAACCTCCCTGGACAGAAGACTGCAGAGCATTTTCTCTGGACTTAGTTTTAGTTCAGGAGCTCTGTCTCATGATGTAAGCCATACAAAATGAAGTGTATCCTCACTTGAATGAGGCGAAGTACAGCATATTCAGGATGAATCTTTGTATCATGGGAAGCTAGTAAACACATCCTCAAGTATGCCTGCACCTTGTTATAGGCCTGTGTGGCTTGATTCAGTTGAAGAGTTAAACCAACTGCTTCTTGTTAGCCCCATGCCTAGTTTTTTGGTGTTCTAGCTGGCATTTTTGCTGCTGGTTTGTTTGATGTCTTACATTGGCATGCTTGGTGTGACTGATGGACTGGGTAGTTCTGTCGATCATACACATTAACACTGATCTTATGTTAACATCAGGGCCTAGCTATCCTTCAAAAATATATGAGGTGGTTTGTAGCCCTTGCTTGACTCTGGCATCAAATGCATCCTCTGACTCTTTAAGTTACTCCTTTCTGGTTGGAAATGTACAGCAGAAGCTTTGCCTCATTTTTATGCCATCTTCATTAAGAGCTTCATGGTTTTTAAGCAACAAACAGCCTGAATAGGTTAACTGCAGAGGATGTGGCCCAGTTGAAAAGAGGTTCCCAGCCAAAATACTTTTAATGTGGCTGCAAAAAGTGTTGGGAACCAGTGAACATCTACAGCGCTTCCAAGGGAAAAAGGCAAAGTGGTCGTAACTTGGGAGAAAAATACTCTGCCTTGTCTATGAGGTGTAGGCTTCTCTTCTTTCTTAGGCTGAATCATTTGGTTTTAGAAGAGGAAAACCATAGGTTTCTCATTTAAATAATAAGCTCCCCGGGTCCCATTTGTTTGTCATGCAACTTTATCCTCTATAAGTAACATGGAAAGAAATGGAAGTGCCATGTTTTGAATGGGTGCTTTGTTTCAATGTGAGAGAGGCAGCTCCAGCAGTTTTCTAGATCCCTGATGTGTTTTTGAATGGCATCCAAAGTTTGGGTCAGGATAGACAGGAAGCCAGATGGGAATGTTTCTGTATTTTCTGAGTCAAATTGCTTCCCATGCTATAAGGAGTTTCAGTCTCTGGAGAACCCAGCTGTGATGGAGTCAGAGCCTTTAATTCCTGTAATGCTGACAGATCTACTAGCGGCTATGTTGAGGATGTGTTCTTGCCTGGTGGAGCAGACAGTGGTATCCTGCATGTTTGGATGGGCATTTGTTCCCAGAAAACTTCTATGGAGACATACGTGTGGTCCAGCAGGAGTGAAGGGTTTGGTGCCATGTGCAGAAGGATGTATGTGTTCATGCGTATGGTGATTATTTGAGACAGTCACTGGCTTAGCGCTTAGCTTTCCTTGGGGACCAGTTTTTCATGATATCTGGTGTTTTGTAAAGGCCCATGCGCTCAGACAGAGGAGCTGGAAGTCAGCCACAGGGATCAAACTTAACTGGAAAAAGATGCAGGTTTTTCAGACTGTGTTTTAGGTTACTCGCTTTACTGAACAGTTTCCCAGAGCATCGTTGATGGGCACAGAGGTATTTTTGCAAGGAAGCATTCTACCAGCATGGCTGTGGTTTGTTGCTGGTGGACTGTTAGATTAGCGAGAAGATTGCAGCCGAGGGAGTGGGGGAGTTCAGTGGGAGCTGGAATTCGGATAGATCTGAAGGGGACAACTCACTGCTTGGGTTGCTTCTGGTAATGAAATTGGTTTTGACAAGTCAGAGGGAGGTGCTGGCCTCCAGTACGCTGGCTATGTCCACAGTGCTCAAGTTGCTATTGGATGAAGATAGGGAATTAAGAAGGCTCTGTCTTAAGTAGCTTTACTTAGGCTGTAGGTAGGTTATACTCGAGCAATAACACATAGAAAGTAACAGAGCCTTGGGCAGCATGGTCTAGGGTGAGGCGTCCCTGCCTATGGCAAGGGGGTTGGAACTAGATGGGCTTTCCAACACAGACCATTCTATGATTCTCTATACGTTCCTAACAGCAATGTTTGGGGCACTGGGAAATCCTGTCATGCAAAACAAAGAAGAAATAGATTGAAAACACTAAAGATAGTGTTTGGTGCGTTTCATGTCTGTCCCTTGCAGCTGAGGACTCTCCCCCTCCTTCAGTTGCCGAGGGAAGAAGTGGCCAGTTCTGTCAGACTTTCACAAGTGTGGAGGCTGAAAGCACCAATCCAGGAGAGAATCTGCAGAACTTTGGAAGACCACCCGCTGCTCCCTGAGGTGACTTGTGAGTGGTTTGAGCACCCAAAGTGGGGTGGATCCTCAGGGCAGTGGGGCTAGCACTGCTCCATCCCATACATGTCACAGGCAGGGCCATGCCATGCAGCTTGGGCAAGAAGTTGAAGGGTTGGGTCCAACAATTTGGAAAATCACCTGTCTCTTGCTAGCACAGCTTCATGCAACAATTAAACGAGGCTTTAATTGCTGTCCCCTCTTTCCATACTGGCCCATTACAAGCAGCTAACTCCTTTTGAATGGAGAGCACTGGAGTGTGATTTTATTTTCCTTTATTCCCCCCCCCCAACCTACTTTAACTAATTTCCAGGATGCTGGCAATTGACATGAATTATTTATACTGCTGCAAACCTTGTATTTGGGATGAGAAATCCTACTGCCAGGCTTCCTGCTTCTAATAAGCATTCCTTTCACTGCATTATCTCCTCACACAGCCCAGGGCTGCTCTTGCCAGGGCCCCAGCTGGTGTTACTTGATGATTTTGTGGCGTGGGGAGCCTGACTGCTGTAGCGGATCTGCGAGCTCGTGTGTTGCTCATCAGCACAGAGACACAGGCTCCTGCAGCAGCAAAAGGAGGGGGAAGCAGAGGCGGAACCCGCGGTGGGATTGAGTGACAGAAGTTCTGATTTTCCATGACCTGCTGTCTTGCATTGCTACTTGAACCTGTGCAACCTGAATGTAAAATGCTTCCGTCTTCCTCCCCTGCCACCCAGTTTGGATGACAACAGAAGGTGAAACAGGAGGACAACCAGCGTAGCCCCTGGAACAAAATGCTTTGAGGTTCCTAAATCTGTCTCTGTCACACTGGATCAATTGCTAGGGCTTATGCCACCACCTCTTTTTGTTCGTTTGGAAGATAACTCATTCCTTAACAGCTGAAATGGCTTCTGACAAACCTCCCCTTTGAAAACTGTGCTCAAGGACGCTGCTCTTCCACTGTTTGCACAGGCAAAGATATTCTGGGGAGGATTTTTTTTTCCCCTTCTCTTTTATCTGAGGCAGCATAATAAAATACCTTAGATAAACAAATTTATTCTTGGAGGGATGTTTATTAAGCGCTGGCAATCCCTATGATAAATAATTTCTCTGGGAGGAAAAAAAAAAAAAGGAAAAAACCCAAGTAATAAGTAGGCCAAGGAAATGATGTGAGTGCAGGGGATAACGCAGGGAGCAGAGGCTCCTCTTGGCTGCAGGGAGCTCAGATGCTCCCGCAGTGCCATCTGCAGGGGGGGGCACGGGGGTCTGTGCCAGGAGCAGTTCTCCCGTCATTAGATGCTCATTTTCTGAGGATTTGGGAAAAGCAGCAAGACAACACGTGGCTGTGTCCCTGTGGGAGACACTTGCGTTCACATGGTAGGTGGTCCCAACCAGCTTAAGCTGTATGTCAGCGGCTGGGTGAGCAGTGTGAGAAATCAACCAATAATATATGAGAATCACTGGTTTATTCTGTTAGTGCAGAGACCAGAGATTGGTTCCACAGCCAGAGGTGTGAGGGGAAACAGTTTGTGTCAGTTTGAGACAGTTATTTTGTTTTCAGTTATTTCAGTGAAATGAAAACCACTAAACTTCCATTTTGGGTCAACCTGAGGTGTCCCAGCTGATGAGTTAGCTCCAGACTGAAATGTTCTGCTTTGGTTTGGGGTTATTTAACTCCTGCTTTTCCTTTTTCTTTTAATTTAGGTGACTTTTACTGTGCGGGAAAAAAAAAACCACCAAAAAACCCCATTGCCAACTGAAAAGACAAAGTTTCTTTTTGAAAATGTTGGAAGGATACACTTCATCCTTCCCAAAATGAGGCCTGTCATTGTAGGAGTCCTGAAACACAGGGCAAAACTCTTTGTTTCCCTTCTGCCCAATTCATACTCTCTTTGCTTCATTGACAACCATTCACCGAGTTCATCTGCCATTTGGTAGCAAATTTATTGTCTGTCAAACCTCCAATCTCTTTTATTGAATGAACACACCATTTTACTAGTGAAGAACTGAGGTACAAGGTGATGTGTTTCAGATCACAGTGAAACGTGATGGTTCCTGAGCCTGGGTCCTCAGTCCTGCAGCCCCTCTTTCCTTAATAGGTGCCACAGCAGTGCTTCAGTGAGTTGATGTGTAACTGCTGTTCGTGGCTGCACAGTTGTGAGAGGAAATTGGGTGACTATTTTACTTTAGAAGCTACTCTAATAAATTATCTCCGTTGCACAGCAGAGTCAGCTCTGTAGGTTGGTTTGGCCACTGAACACAGCTGAGCTCCAGAGTTTTGGAATGTGAGAGGTGAAGATGATCCTTTCAGCTGTACTGTTAATGACTGGTTTTTACATTGCCTGAGGTTAGAGAGAGCTCCAAGAAGGTATTTTGGTCTGTGCGTAGGAAAGACTGGTTAAATTTGTTACACAGGGTGTGAAGCCCACAGCGACTGGGATAAACAGAAGCATTGCAACACAAGGATGTGCTTTCTCTGTGCACTTTGGGATTTTTAAAGAGGCTGATGGGATACCAAAACCCCACTGCGATTTATTCTTGCAATAGGACTAGGTTTTTCTGGAAGACAGTCCACAGCAGCTTCATTTCATCTTCTCATAGGTTGTTTTGAACCTCTGCACTGTGCCTTTTGTAGGTGTGGGGAAGCACACAGGCTGCTTCTGTTCAGGATGCTGCTTCAGTTCTTCTGCTGTCTCTGAAGTTTGTAGGTGACAACTGGGCAGTTGCTGACTGCAGTCTTAACATCATTTCTGCAAGTCTTCCATCTGTAATACGGTTTTTGTATCACGTTGCTTTCTAAGGAAGAGCCTGGATTTAACACAAGTTAACCAGGTCAATCTAAATAGCCACTGCAGGCAAGAATGAAGAGATGAGTTGTCCTGGCTCTGGTTAAAACTATGCCTAAGCTGTAAGTACAAAAGGGAAGAGTGGTTTTGGCCAGAGGGAAAATAAAGGACGTAGGATGAAGTTAGAATGCTTTAACTGATAGAAACAGGTACACAGGCAGACTTGTCTTCAGTGGATTTCAAATACAGAGCAATTTGCTTTATACAAATGGCAGCGGGAGCTCCCGTAGGTCAGGCTGGGACAGATCCTCAGCGAAGGTGAAATAGCAGCTCCTGCTGCCTGCTGGTGAGCCTGCAGGCTGCCTAAATGTCTCTGGTGATGCCAGCACTCATGAAAGAGAGCTTTCCACCTCCATGTAGATGCGAAGCAGTGGGAAGGCTGTTACTGCTGCTGAGATGCTGCAAGCCATCTCCATTCTGGGAGTGTTTTGAACTTTCAGGTATTGAAGTGGAGAGGGAAAGGAGAGAATCAGAAATGGGAAGAGATTAATTCTTGAAGCCTGTCTGCATTTTTTTACATAAATTCTGCTCTGCATCCGGATGTGTAAGGCACAGGCAACAAAAAATCCCTGCTTCTGCTGTAGGCAGAGCAGAGGATAAATATATATGGATGAATAAACAAGGCAAGTAATCCAATCTCATTGCTAGTATTCAGTTCCTGCACTGTTGCTCTAGGCAACCAGCTTGAGTGGGGATATTGTCTATAACCTTAAAAACTGATTATAGGCTACTTCACTGCCTCATACGGTCTTAAAGAGGATTAGAAGCGAGTGTAAAGCTGGCTTAGGCACTATGTTAACAAAGCCTCAAAGGCATCTGCAGATCTCCTTGTTCATGAAGTGATTAACTTATTTAGTAACTGTGGAAAAAACGTGACCATTCGGGGAGCCAGGCTGGTAATAATTAAGAGCCGTAACTGTGCCTTGAGCCTTGCTTGGGCTGACAAGTGTCTGTTTCACACCGACACATCCGGCTTTGTTTCAGAGCACGGGATTGTTTTGTATTCAGGCTCGTACAGGTTTCCTCCATTGTTTTCCAGCTGGAGGGGGAGGAGTGTGTGTGGTGGAGAGGAGTGGGGCTCCCACTTGTCAGGAGTGCCTTTCACTGCTCATAAGCGCCGTCTGGTACCCTGACTGCCCGTGTTTGAATTCTATGCATCCTGTAGACAGTGTGATGGAGGCATTTCAGCTGAGCGGCAGTGGGTGTGCTGGGGCAGGGCTGGTGACCTGCACCCATGGGAGGAAGCACACGCCAGCACTCTGCTTCCTTCTTCAACTGCTTTTTACCCAAAGAATAAAAATGGCAATTAAAACCAACACCTTTATCCTGAGCTGAAGTGTGCTGGTTGGGGGCAACATGGAGCAGCCGATGCAGGGGTGCCAAGTGATTGTAAATGGTAGGTGAGCTAATCCTCATTTGGTTCTTGACATGTTGACAGCAAATGCTTTTCTTCGATGATAATGAGGCCAGCAGGCCCACCAGAGAGGGTCTTGATGAGACCCTCATCTCAGATGATGCTAATGAGGAGGATGCACTTAGGCTCCGCAAAGCTCCCATGCTGTCTTGGCACCCTAGCAGCTCTGTGTTTAGCTCGGCGCTGGGATCCCATCAGCAGGTTTGAACTGGGGTACTGCTTCCTAATGGAGAGGTCCCATGAGACTGGCCTCTGCTCTCATGCAATCCTGTTTGCAGGTTTTGAGATTGGCAGGCATTTGTGTCCCTCCATGGGTGGGGGGAATAACCTCTCCCATGTGATTGCGGTCCAGAGCCACATGTCTCATACAAATAAAGCTTTTTAGAACTGAAAATATGCAAAAATTGTTGGGTACTGCTGGATATGTTGGCTTGTATCTATGCTGAGGGTAAAACAAGTAAAAGTGGTTTGAAATGATGCCAAAACCAAGTCTTCAGCTTCAGTGTGTTCTCAGTTTATGAAGATCCTCAAATATCCCAAGGATGAAAGAGAGATCTTGAAAGTGAAGATGAAGACCATGACCAGTGCTTCTGGTATGGATCCTTCGTTTTTGTCAGCTCTGACCTGGATGAGCTGCAGGAACTCTGGTACTGATGTATGGCCCATAAATCAGTTACCACTTCTAACTTCAGGGTTTTCCCCCCAGGTCATTATTTTGTAGCTTAATGAGATGATTTCACGGATTTAAACAGCAGTTCCAGGTACATCTGGATTAGTAATGGGAAAAAAAAAAGAGATAAAGGAATTCCCTTGTGTTTATAGCAGACAGTAGTTAAAACTCAAGCTCTTTACCATCGCAAGCTTAGACGTGTGTGAAGCACCACGAACATGAGAGCAGTGCCTTCAGAAGGGAAAACAGGCACTGAAGAGGTAATGCAAGAACTGTTTGAAACCAAGAATGGTCTGAAGACTGTGAATTAAATGCTTCATATTGAATTAGTATGGGGTGGTGCACACGGCCTCTTAATATTCCATGCGCTTTCTGCTAGTGGATGGAGATATGTTTTGATATGAGAAGAGTGGAACAGCACTTTGTATTCCATCTCTCCACTTGTTTTCCTGTTATTACTTCATCCCCAGATAAAGGATGGGATTTTCAAAGTCACACAGCCTTGACCTGTTCACTTTGTCACCAAATTCGATTCAAACATTGAAAATTCTACCTGCCTTTCTATTTTTGTCTTTCCCAGGAGAGGGGAAATTCATGAAAGTGAATGGAAAGGCAGCATTATTGGTTTAAGGAAAACAATTAGGGACCTATGTGTGCTTCCCCACTTAGCTTCTTGCAGGAAAATAGGTGCTTTCAAATGCTGCTCTGGTGTTAACAGCTCTTCTAAATCTGTCATTGTAGCTATGTGTGTTTCATTCAGCATCTCAAGAAGAAGGAGAAGTAGCATCTTATGGATGAAGAATCTCCATTTTAACCTCTACAGATGTCAATTGTTCTAAACCTATATGCAGCACTTAGCACCAGGGCTTACTCACCGGTTAGTAACAGCATCCCTTGCTACACTTGAAAATACATTCTCAGTAAGTGTTGGCTGGAAAACAGCTTAAGTACTTTGTTATTCCAGTCCTATCTGGTTTCTTCCCCTTCTCTCCTTTTTCTTGAACTACTGTGCATTAACAGTTTTCCCATAATAATATCATTTTATCCACTTTCCAGCAGACCACAAATACTTAATACATTTAGTGGCTCCCAGGGTATGGCATGAATTCGTCTGGATTAGTTGATCTTCATCTTTAAAAACCCTACAGTAGGTAAAGTGTCAGATGTTTCTATCTTGATTCACTGGGCCTGTATTTCTGCACAGCAAAGACTACTCTGCTCCTTTCACATGTGTCTGGGCAGTGTCAAAAGGCAATTAATGTTTGGTCTTGCAGAAATGTTTGTGTTCATTTACACAGACTGTAAGAAGTGTTTTCACGGGAACATTAGCCTGAAAGAGATCTCTCGACATGCAATCTGGTTCCTTTGCTGCTGTGCAGAGTCTCTCCTATGAACTCACTGCAGAGTGAATCCCTGTATTTTCCTTGAATATCCCATGATAAATAGCAGCAGCAGTAATATTTAGCTCTTATATCCATACTTTCAGTTCTTATGCATGGTCTCTCTACCCAGTATTCCTCAAAATCTTTGCATTATTCACTTGTAAGCTGTGGCAGCTTCCCAAGGAGACAAGTTATTTCAGTAGCTGGAGTGTCCTTTGCAGTTGCATTCAGTCACACTGAAGCCCGGGTCCTTAGGATGGGATAGTTGCCCATCTTCTGTGAGCAGGTAAAAGAATCCATTTGTATGCCCCAGGTGTGTAGGAAAGGAGGCCTAGATGTTTTTCTAGCTATAACAGCCATTTCATGTGGCGTTGGGCAAGTCATTTGGTTTCTCTTTACAACGTGTCTCTAATCGGCAGCATGTATCGCAATCTTTATCTGGTTTTGTCAGCTAAGAACAAAGTTCTTCAGGGCAAGAGATTTCTTCCTACGTTTATGTGTAGTTGTGTCATAATTAGAGTCTCTGGGTATTGCCCTAGTTCCCACTAGAACATCACCAAATTATACTTGAATAAATTACACATCACGGATATTAAACGCTCAGCTCCGTTTCAGTGCAAAATAAAATGCTCAAATGATGGTAACTTAAACTGGCAATAAAATAGCCAACATTACGCTTGTAAATACTTAATTTGCAAATGTTTAGAGAATTAGGCACCTGCTATAAATCCTTATCGTGGGCTCTGCACCCTGTTGGCAATCGGTGAGCTATATCTCGCTTCATTATGCATGAATGTGTAATTTTCCAAAAGCATAAACGTGGCCTCCGAGGGCACGCACATTAATAGCATTCGAATGAACCAATTTGTTTCCTACCCAATGTGTTTATCTTTCAGCTCTTGGTTGCGAGTGCCAATGGAAAGGTTAATGGCTCACAGCTCCCTGTCAAATGATGCACTGATTTAACCTCCGTAGTGTCTGGATCTTTCATTGTCTTTAGCTTTTAACATGTTGAAAGTTAAGAGCCGCTGGCTGGGATGTGAGAGGGTCTTCTTTAAATTATTGTGCATGTCCAGGGTTAAATGGGATCCTGTTTCCCTCTTGCGTGATGTGGCCCTGATTCATTGGGTACATGATGCTTTGGGAGCAGCACATGTGCTTGCTCCAGCAAAGTCTTTATGCCATTTTAAGCACAGTAATAGTCAGCAGTGCAGCTGGGTCTGGTCATCCGCCAAAGGTCAAGCAGTTCTTAAATGAATCAAGGCACACAATTCCCAAAGTCAGTAGGAATGCCTGGGCAGGAGTGAAGCACATTCTAATGGAAGAGATGAAATGTTAGATGGGGCAAGGTAGGTGCTTTCAGTGATAGCAGACCTACTGTGGGACACAACTAATTCAGGTCATGCTAAATTCTCCTAAGTTTTGGGTGTTAACCAGGCTCAGTTTTCACAAACTGGACAGAAAACCATGTGTTTGAAAAACACATTGTATACAGAATTTTGCCCAATTCTGTTGAGAAACCAAATGAAACGTGCCTCTATGAATACAACCACCTTCCTTGTGAACCAGTGGCTGGTGGAGGTGTGTGCTTTAGAACTCCAGGCTCATACTGATCTCTGGGACACCACATCTGCTGCCAGTGGTCAGCAAATGAGTCACCATAGTAGGGCATGTGAAGACCATTTCCAAACTGCCTGCATTTCCCTTGCCCAGCAAGGAGTGTTTCTGGATGCATGAGCAGCTGAATCTGGGGTCACCCGCTGCCACTCACAGCAGTGTTGTTGCCCGAAGTGAATCATTAAGCAAAAGCTGAGCAATACTAAATCCACTCAGCAAAATTAGGTTTAATGCTGAATGGTGTGGAAACAGGGATAAGGGAAATGAAATACATGAACATCATTTCCAGATAGAAGCAGTCAGTATTTACACACACAGATGTCCGTTTTAC
>JBCJKH010031719.1:20413-36902 GCA_039877255.1 Loriculus beryllinus
CAGGAAAGCATTCTGGATACTTTTGAAGAAACCAGTAAGAGGTTTTGATATTTTCTGTGTTTATAATATGAATTGAGTAGTTCTCTCCAAGATGTTTGAAGACAAAATCCTTTCTCTGTTTGCTTATTAAGCTCTTTCCTTATCTAACGAACTGTGGATAGTGTACTCCTGTTTCTCTCGCTTAGCAGCTTCAGGAAGTGTGATGGAGTATGTTGAATCTGGAGGTACTGCAATGGAACCAGATGTGGTAGATAAGGTATCTTGTCTCCCAGAGGAGGCTATAAACAACTTTACTTCAGGGCATGCTCCAGCTGTGGGTTATGGTGGAAGCTGGGCACGAAAGGCTTTCTTTTGCAGGTTGCTTAGTTCCTTAGTTTGTGTTACTTCTGTCTGTTCAGTTCCTTGCTCTGGTGTTTTCCAGAGACGAGACACGAATTTACACAGGCTGTGTGTACATTTACACTGTCAATTTTGGCAATGCTGATACTCCAGAATTGGTATTATTTGGTTCCTCCTGAGTCTGAGACTAAATCTGAATTTGCCGACAAAGATCATAGATAAACATGGGCTTTCCTGGGATTTATACCTAAATTCAGGGAATTCAAAAGCAGAAGTGCATGTTACTGCATTGACCAGATTTTCCTAAAGTCGTATATTATGCATGGGATTCAAATACGGGAGGATCAAGGGCTCTTCCTGCAGTTTAAACTCCCTTATGAGGAGTTGGGCTAGTCTTGGAGAAAAACACTCTCCAGAAAAAGAAAGCTGTTACACAGCTTTGGTGCTTTGCTCTCCTGGATAATCAGCAAGTGCTTTACCTAGTTCCAGCTCTTTAAATAGCTTTAAAAGAGGAACTTCCTTTTGTAATTATTATGTCGTAGTTCATACCAACAACTGTGTGGATTTTATGATACTTTTACATTCAGAGCTTCCAAAAGGTCTCATAAAAGGAATTCCCAATATCACAGCACTCTGTAACCAGAGGGGATTGTCCTTTACCAAAACACAGTAGAATGGAAAACCTGTCTGCTGCAGATTAAATCCTGTACTGGTTTGTGTGAACCCCACACAGATTGATGACATTTTGGCTCAGGTGGAAAGATACCAGTACATTTTGTTCACAGCTGCATGCACAGGGCTGCACCTATTTTTCAAAGGCACAGAAGAAAACTGCTCTAGGTGGTTCAGTTACAAGTTGAGCAAGTTGTGGTCAGTGCTGCCTCATAAAGAATAAAGATAAGAAGTAGAGAAAGTCAAATCAACCAGGGAGGGAAGATTATCTCATATCTCATTTTAGCTGAACCTTTGTCCACATTCCTGTTTTTCAGTGGTGGGGCCATCGGGGTGGCTGCACTGTGCAGTTGGCAGTAGGCAGTCTGGGAAGTCATGGCAAGTGAACCACCCTTAGCTGGTCTGTGTTGTTTGATTGAATGCTCTGTTTATGTGTGTTTCCTCTGTATTTCTTAGTACCTGTGTGCAGTGTTAGGATGGAGCTGAACGCTGGATACTCCAACACCACAGTGGAAAACAGAGGAACCTGTGTGGTGCGCATGTGAGATGTAGAGGCCCTTTGGGTAGATGCTAAGATTCCCCTCAGTGCCTTGATCACACTGCAGCAGTGTGAGCTATAGATATATGTGAGGAGGATTCCATCTGACTCCAACCTAGTCTCTCTGGAGAAGCCACTTGGCAGTGTAGCTCCTTGTGAATGTTAAGTGCAACATGCCACAACATGCAAAGTAGGGACAGGGACACAACATTGAAGCTGGAGCATTGAGCGCTGTTGTCTTGACTAGTGCATCAGTGCCATCATCAGGGTGGCTGAAGAACAGAAATTCCACATGACTAACACTGTATTTGCAGTGGAACAAAGCAGGAATAAATTTCATGAAATAACATGAAAGATGTCTTTCAAGGTAGCAACACAGCTGGCAAATAAGAGGGTTGAGAATGTGAGAGACTTCGTTCAGACCATTGCACTGGATACTAGCTGATGGTTTCTTGAGTTGAAGCTGGGATATGGCTGTACTTCTTCACAAAGCTGTAGTGAGTTAGTTAGTTGTTCAATGTAGAAATTACGTTTTCTTAATAGAAGAAAGTATGGGAAGAGCTTGAGCTTGCCACCAAAGAGGTCCATAGGAAGTTCTGATCTAGAACTTTTCACAGGCCCTTGTACTTGCTAGGGTGAAGCAAGAACCAAAGAGCAGCTTGCTCCGTAGCGCAGTAGCTCAGTTTAGTAATTGAGAGAGCATGCTTCCAAATAATGGTAAAGTTACAACCATTAGAGTTATAAAAAGAGCCCAGACAGCATCTAATCTAAATCAGATCTTGAAAGATCAATCAGTGATTGTCCTTATCATCAGTGGCAACATCATCTCATTCTGAGTTGCTTTGATGCCTTAGATGCCTGAGGTAAGAACCACACATCTGAATTGAAATGGGGGAATCAAGAAGTTATTTCTAGCTTGACTTTTTCCCCTCAATCTCAGGTATGCATATGTTTGTTAGAAACTTGTTCACAGCTTCCTTGGTAGTAACTCAAAACTTGCATTGATTCGGTGTGCTATCTCTGCCTCTTGCTAGAAGTTACCCTTTAGAAAGTTGATCAACTGGGTAATTTTAGCTGAGAAGGTTAAAACAACAACAGAAACAACAAAATCCATCAGAGATACTTTGTCTATCTGCCCAGTCTGCCTGGCTGAAAAGAGCCCCTTCTCAGGCTGTCTTCTGCTTTCTTGCCCTGAGTATAAGCTGCAGTACCAAACACCCATTGACACCCCTCACAGCCCCTCACCCACAGCCAGGCTCTCCCATGCAGGGTGCAAGGGATGTTGGTGCAGCCACTAACAAGCTGTACAGGGCACCCAGCAGCACTCTCCATTTCCTCAGGGGGTCCTAAAAGAGAGAAAGTTAATATATAACCACAAGCACAGAAAGTTACTGGGTGCCTGTGCTGTTGTTTATACATTTAGATGCTGTGATTAAATTACATACATAATGCATAGTGTTTGTAATACATTATTAATAATAATAATACTGTCTTGTGTTATTCGGCTAGAAGAGGCATGCTTGGAGTGATGGTTCATTGGTCTATTCACACACAATTTTCATACATCTCTAAAGATTACCATTTTAACAGCTTTCTCTATGGATACTGCCAGGCAGTTACATTTAACAGTGCATAAATCTAATTCCCTCCGCACTCAATTTTCTCAGGCAGCAGAATCAATTTGAATCTGTCAGGATTTTATTCTAAAGTCTATTAATGCCTCCTGCCTTTTTCTGTGTTCCCCCCTCTCTCTCTGTCTCTCTCCTAACAATCTCACTCTTTCATGAATTCATTCAGCTGCAGAAAAAGATGCCCCACTGATACAAACACTCTTTTATCTCTTTACAAGGGAAACCTAATTAGGTGTGAAGGAGACAGAAGGAAGGTCACAATTAGCCCTCCAGCAATAAAGGTTAACAGTTGTGAAATCCGATAATAATGCTGTTGAACTTTGTTATTATCAATAATGACGGCCTTTGACAAGGTCAGGTTCATTATTCTTAGCAGCTATTACCGAGGCGCTTACCATCCCCACCTCACCAGCCTGGCTGTGCAGCACCTTCCTTCCCCTTCCCTTTGCCTACATGCTCACACGTGTGTGCTGGCTCCTGATACGGGACCTGCTCACAGCTCACCCAGCAGTTCGACCCCTTGGGTAGGTTTCAAGACAGGCTATTTAATTATTAGTTAAAATAATAACACGAGTGGGTTTTCTTCTCATGCGTGAGTGAAATGATTCTGCCCAATTAAGAACTTACATGCAGATGGTAAGAAGAAAATAATAGGAAATATATCCTGGTGTAACACAGCATTAGAGTGGAAACAGTTACATGCTTTGTTGTTAAAAGGCAATGGAGCTCTGACATTTTCAGGAGGTTTCTGGGGAACAGTGCCTGTGTTGGGTACCTGCATCCACTCTTAAATCCATAGAAATGAATGGATTGTAAGCCAAACATCTTAAACAACCCTTAATGGGGTTTGTTTTATGCCTGTTGAGGGCTTCCCTGCAATGTAAATCTACCAGAGATGTTAATCTCTCTGTTTCTTTTTTAGTAGGGCTCTTGAAGAAGCAGAATTACATCCCCGGCTGCTAAATCTGTGACTTAGTTCTTAGGTTTCCTTTACACTCAAAATATGGTTCCACAATCATTACTATCAGATCTGTGCCCTGCCAGAACATCTTGCCACAGCCCTGTGTGGGCATGTGATTTCACTTCCTTTTCAAGAAGTGGAGCACATGATGGGGAATTGATGCCAACTTCACTCTTCTGTGCCTGCAGTTTCAGTTTGGATCATCCTCCACATGGTGGAAAGTACCTAGGTACACAGTGAACAGTGTGCGCTGTTCAGCTGATGTTCAAGTGTACAACTGGTGCTGTACAGTGAACAAGCAGAGGAAGCAGTCCTTCGGGCCATCTGATAATGTTGGTTTGAGTCTATCATTTAGATTTAGAGGGCAGCCTGCCTGAGGTGTTAGAAAATGCCCCAAGTTGTCGTGTGCTGCTGTTTCTGTATGTTTACTTGATTCTGAGATAGAGAATGAAAAAAATGGTACCTTGAGACTGCCTTCACTCTTTCACCTGCTCACTCTTGAGTTTTTAAGGGTCACGAATCATATTTAACCTTGATTTTCTAGTTCACCTGGAATTCGGACAATTACTGATGCATAAGTTGGAAAACTCTTCTTCTAGGCTACTCCTAGAATCAGTGGAGGAAGAGAGAGAGACAGGGCAATTCAGGTCTTAGCTGGGTTGAACAGTCCTTGGAAGTTGCCCTCTCCCTTTCCCTGTCCTTGAGGGAGTCTTGGATGATCACACTTCTGACTTAGACACCTCGGGAAAATACTTACTAATGCTTAACAGTAAGTGTCAGTCTTACAGAAAGTAAAGCCACATATTGTGTGTTAAGGATAGAGACCCAGAAATGCCAAATATTTGATGTGCATATTAAGGAACAAATTACAGGTGAACATAGATGTTCTCTCATTTTATCTTCTTCTCAAGGCAGACTCTTGTCTTCTCAGGTAACATGTATCATGATTTTTGTCTTCTCAACACAGCACTGTATCATGACAGGTAGCAATTGCTGCCCCCTGCTAGGTCTCCAGATAATGCTGCATTTGGGCTTCTGCTGGCATTAAGCCACATCCCATTTAGTGTTTTAAAACATTTGTAATTTTCAAAATACTCCATCTGATGGAAAAATATCCCTGCACCAGGATGATCTGGAGATGATTTGTGCCTCCTAGAGAGCTCTGGGTGCGTGCAGAGGCAGTTGTATGATTTCAAAAGCCTGTGGGAGCCGCAAGCACAAGTGTAACAGCATCCATGCTGCCCGGGAGCTCCAGGGTTCGTGCGATGCTTGACAAGAATAAACGTGCTGTGAGTAGTCCTTAATTCATGATTTGAGGCTGAAGTTCAAACCACATTCTCAGAGAGTGCAGACACAGATCACTGAACACCTTAAGGATGTTCTTCCCATTATCTTGCTTCATTGACTCTGCTTCCAGATGCACCAAATGCTCAGAAACCCATTTGAAGCTGGTGTAAACTGGCTCTCCTCCTCTGATGTTCACACAATTGTGCTGATTTACACCAGGGGAGGGTATGGCTGAATAAACACTGTACAATTGAATGAAAATACCTGAATGTGCAAACATTCATGGGAAAAAGGATAATAGAGGCCAGAGTTGCTGAGTATCTAAAACTGAGCCAACAACTGTCCCATTATTGAGTTAGAAAAAGGAATTAAGAACCTGCCAGGAAATGTGCTAATTTGAAATCATATCAGTCATGTTACTTGGACATAAAACGTGGTGCCATGGTCCCTGATACTTTTAACCTCCAATCCTGAGAGTAGCAGAGTATTGTATCCCAAGCCTATTAAGTGACAAGAATCCTCCTGTCTGTACAGCTGCTCAGCCATCATTGTCAGTGTATCTTACCCATGACTGCACTGTCCTGCACCCCTCCCTCTTACAGAGTATGCAGTGTGCAAAAACTTGGAGAAAGGACATGCTATGGCAGGAAATTGTGACTGGTATTCGTTAAGTGATTCAGCTATAGGAAGAAGATTGAGCTGTTTAGCTTCCCAGTCGCCCTTGTAGCACTCACTGGGCATTTTATCTTGCTGATGTTTCTGTATTGCTGCTGCTATCCAGTTGGTAGGACTTTTTATTTGCATAAGGCAGCAGATTTTTTTATTTATAAAGCCAAGGATCTGTCCTTGTACTTCAGCAAGAAGTTTGTCAAGTGATTGACATTAAATGCCAATTTTATCAAAATATTGATTGGAAAAGTTCTTATGCTTCCATTGTATAGATCTATGTAATCGCAGCTTTAGCCAGCCAGCGCAATATGTTGCTTGCCAGACTAGAAAATGATATATTAGCCATCTGGGCAATGGGCCCAACCCTGGGCAAGATTAGTGCTTCAATTAGCTGTTGATAGCATTCCATTAGAATATCAGTTTCAAAGAGCACTAAACAAGAATGATTTTCAGATTTAATTACTTCCATCAGGGCTATAAATGAACTCATTAGTCTTAGTGGCTCTAAAACCTAGAGACAATAGAATGTTATTGCTATTGTTCTTATGGTTTGTGCAAACATTACTTTCAAAATGCTATTAGGAATGGCTATCAACCTTTCTTCTCTTCTGATGTAGCTGGCTGGTGGGCCCTGCAGAGCAACTCTAGAGTAAATGTGAGCTTGAGTTCATTACTGTGGTCTGTTGTGGGGATCCAGTGCCCGTCAGCAAATGCAGCTTTATTTATAGGGCCATTACGTACAGAGAAAGTTACTGCAGATTAAACCTGTACCTTGGCAGTACTCGGCTTCTCCTCTTTTCAAAGTTACTGGTGTGTTCTCTTTTGTGATACAATATTCTTTTTTGTTTATTTTCTGTTGTCTTTGCCTGTTCTTGACCGAAGCAAGCAGTGCACTGTGCTCCACACATACTCAGTTGGGTTTTTTTTTATCATGATTTTTGCCCTATTCCTCCCAAAATAGAAGGAAAGAAAACGAATGGAGAAGGGGAATGCAGACACTGGCAGTCACTGCAGCCCTTCTGCCCCACAGCACTTCCACTCACCTGGAAGCCCTGAACTGAGCTGTTTGTCCCTTTAAGAGAAACCTTACCCCAAGCAACTCAGGCCAACTCTGAAGTCAGCATGGCTTTGAGCAAAGGTCTGTTTAAACTAAATTGTACAGTATTTCTGGGAGGAAAAGGGAAAAGTGAGCAAGCAGCCGTGGTGGGGAAGAGGCAAAGGCAGCACTGCTCATGCATGGTTACCAAATCACATTGGTATCAGATACCACTGACATTTATTAAAGCTGTAATCAGTACAGTATGTCTTAACTGTAATATTAATGTGGCTAAACCAGTAAATGCTATCATGTTTAAAGCCTACCACCTGTTTTGAGTTAGCATCTGGATAATTATTTCATTTTTCATTTTAATAGAATATTCTTTGATGAAATCCATAACTCACCTGTAATTTTTAGCTCCCAACCCTGCATAATCCCAGAATATGATTCAAAAAGGCTATCCTCACACCTTAAATGAGATTTTCCTAAATTTTGCCAGACTTTTGTGATAAAGTTGGGAGTTTAGGGAAGCAAATAAAGATGCTGAATCCTTCAACATCATTCAGGATTTTCCCAAGTCCTCTGCAGTTCAGAAAGACAGTGTGACTCCATCCTTCCCTAGGCTTCTGCTGGTTGCACACTTCTTTACCCTTAGGCCTCTGCTCTTTCACTCTGCTCTGTGATTTGCTGGGAATCTGCAGCAGGAATGCCAAGGTTCATAGGTCTTGGAAGCCAGCTGAAGGAGAAGGGGAAAGCACGTGGGGCAGATGGAGGTGCATCGCTGTAGAGAGGGGAGATGAGGTGAGACGGTGGGGATGAGCAGAAGCCAGGTTGGGCAGTGCAGCAGCCTCCTCTCAGGTCCAGGTCCCTTCCTTAGTTGTCCACTGGTAAGGCATGTGAGCCAGCCCAGAGAGAAGTGAAGGAAATGGCTGGTGGAGTGCAAAGCCCATGATGTAGTCAGTTGAAGTTTGGATGCATACTTGGGTCATTTCTGTCTAGCTAAGTGCTTTCCATGCCATTCTCAGGAGTTCTGGAGCCCTTCTCAAGTGTTTAAAAATAGAACGATGTCTCTTGCTTTTTCCCTCTCTCCTTCTATTTCCTGTCTTCAAGGAACAGTTGGGTGGATGTGTTTGTTTTTCTGGATCTGTTATGCTGAAGTGTCGGGAAGAATGAGGGTGAGGAGTCTTCCTCTGCGGGCACTGTTTTGTCTAGTAAGCTTTCTGTTCCCTAGGGCCAGCTCCCGTGAAAGCTAAACTACTTCTGTTTTTAAGACTATTTGTACTAGAGAAAATCAGGCAGACTCTGCACAGCTGTCAGAGCTTCTGTCAGCAGATGAAAGCAAGATCACTATTGGCTTCTGGCAAGTGTTTCTAACCTGGTCCTGTTCTGCTTCTGCTTTCCTGGTGTATCCTGCCCCAGCAGTGCTCCTGCAGTCAGACCTCATGAGGCTCCTGTCTCCCACCATGGGCATGCCCTGGACTGAGTTGTGCAGTGGAGCAGAGAGAACAACCATCCTGGAATGCTTTCCAGTCCCAAAGGAGGGACATTGCTTTCTCATGAGCCCAACCCCGATGATTTCTTGCAGCTGGCTGGTGCTCACAGCACATTTTGTATCTAGGACATACCAAGCAGAAAGGAGGTGTTGTGCTGCTAGTACATAAAGTGTGATCCTAGCAAGCGTGGAACGGGATCATGAACACAGTGTAGATATTTAAGAGCTGTGCTTAGGCTGTTGTAACATCAGCTGTAGCAGTAGACCAGTTCTTCTTAGCATCACCCTGCTCAGCCTGGCTGCTAGTTATGGATGAGAGAAATTGAATGAATGAATTAGCAGAGATCCTGCATAAAGCTCATCAAAGACCTCAGTTTTAGTATTACCAGCCATAAGTTTGGACAGTATTACCCTAAATGTCCTGAAAAAACTTAGAACGAACCGAAGCTGTAGTGGGTTGTCCCGCTTGATGTACAGATCATCCAAACACTGCTTGCTTTCAGTGTGTCACAAATCATACAAGTCTGAGGAATAAACAACAGATGTTGAAAAGGAAGGATTTTCCTTGAGCAGTCTGTTGCCTCCAGCCGGTCTGCTGCTGCTCTGGAGTCACGTTCAACCTTGGAGCAGGGCTGCACCCCAGCACGGACTGGTGTTGCGGCTCTGAGACCTCTCCAGCCAAATCACTCAAGAGCTCCTGTTTCCTAACCGGCAGTACAGCAGTGGTTTATTTGAAGGCTGAGCCAACTTTGTATCAAAGCCAAATATGTCTGACTTGGCAGCGTGAGCCAGCACCAGAGCCAAGCAGCTGGAGCAGACTGTACGTGTATTTAAAGGAACAAAAACAGAGAGACTCTTAAGTTATCTCCTGTAAGAGGTCAATTGGAGTGCCAGAATGCAGTGCCAGGTTTTACATCAGGCTTTCTCTGGTCTATCCCCGCATACCTAGAGACCCAACTCTTAGGCTATCGTTTGATTCTGCTCTGATTTCCCACCTCTCCTGGCTTTCTTCTTGCAGCTTGCTAACAGCAGCAGTTACACCTCTCTAAAGTGTTAGTACCTTGCCCCTGTACCGCCTTTTTTCTTCTTGGATCCAGGTCATGGTCTTTGCAATCCACATCACCACAAGGGGAAACCGCTCTAGGATATTCTGCATGGACTTGTCTCAAAGCTGTGTCTGTCTGAGCTAAGGGGATGACTTTTCCCACTGCACAAAGAAGCAGCAATGACTATTTGGCCTCCAGGTTCAGTTATATTGTGTGAGTCAGGGATCTGCTGCTGCTCTGCTGGCTCCAGTCAGTGATGGTTTATCAGATAATTGATGATGATTAAGGCTGTGGCTGCCCCATATGACTGTGGTGGACAGGCTGTGTTCTCTGAGCTTAAGGTAGTTAGCTGCTGACGGTCTTCTGCAAGCCAGCACGTGGAGAACCATCCTCTCCTGAAAACTAGACATGCTTCAAGAGCAGAGAGGGCTCTAATGATGCTCCCAAGTGGGACAGTTGGCTGTAGATATCTGCTCTGCTTTACCCTTCTCTCAGAGCCTGCCTGTCCTGCAGGGGTAGCTCAGCTCTTTGTGGAGTAGCTGCTGGGATGTTGTGTTTTATGAGCCAATATACTGGGGCTACAACTGCAACACCCTAAGCAAAGTTGTGCCGTCACCTGAATGATGCACTTAAGAGCATTTTTTCTACTGTACTGAAGGGATAAGCACAATTACTGTGGGCATTTTTTATCTTTCAATTACCTACTTATTTATTACTATATCCATTTGTTATTGGGCCATGCTTAGGACAGAGCTGTCAGGGAAGTCCTGTCCTCCCAGTCACATCCAAAAGGTTCAAGCCGTCTTGTGAGACACTTGCCCTATTGAGAAATTCAGTTTTTTTTAGATAGAAGCATTTAAATTTGAGTGAAGTTGACTAAAGTTTGCTTTCATTCAGGGTGTCATTCATCTCTAACTTAACCCCTTTTCCGTGAACTAGGACGTATTCAGATCCTGGATAAGATAGAGGTCTTCTCTTCCTGTGGACACCAGAAATGCTTCAAGTCTCTCTGAGCCATAGACTGAGAAGGAATTGTACTGGATCACAAGATATTATGAACTTAAGGCACACTTTTTCTTGTTTAATTAACAATTTTATCCATATATTAAATCCACATGTGCTCATAACACACCACAAATGAGAAGTCTGGAAGCCCTTTTTCAAAGCACTTTCCATTATGCAGGTGGCAGGAGATGTACCGTAGCTTTTCAGTAAATTGGTTGGTAAATTGTTTTCTCTTTTCTCTTTACTGCTATAACAAAATCACATTAGCTTCAGGTCTCCTTTGTTTTGTTTTCACTTGTTTACTTGCTAACTTGAATCAAGGAAATAACACAGATAAACATGTTTTGACCTGTAAACAACTGCATGAACAATGAGTAAAGCGTGTTTACTGAAGGAAATCTTGGAGAGATTCTGGTGGCCAGGTGAACTCTCACATCCAGTGGTCATTCATGCTGCCTTGCTTCAACTTGGGTAACTCCTCAAACTGCCTTTGGTTTTGTGCAAAATGCCTTGAGGAAGTGCTCAGCTGCCAGCTCATTCCTTGCCCTGTATTCAGAAGGGAATTGAGGTGCAGCCCAGTCAAAGGTAATTGCCTCTACCCCATTTCTGTGCTCTCTGAATTGCCTGAGATTCACAGCCCTTGAAATGAGAAATCCGAGACCTTTGCATAAGATGTTTGTTCAGGACTCCCTGTAAATGAGGAAATGTGATTGAATTGGAGCCCTGGTGAAGGCAGGCTGATTTCAGTGGCACTGCATTAATTTTGCATCAAATGAATTCTTTGCTCCAAACTGCTGCTGCAGAGCTAATGTCCACCTGTAGCACAGACAGATGTTGAAGGAGCGACTCAGTCCCAGCATCCGAAGGGTTCAGCTCGGGGATCTTAGCTGTTTCTATGATGATGAGATGCAGGCAAGGAGGAGAAATGGTAGTTACTGAAGACCTTATTATCCCATGGCAGAGAGCTGATGGGGCTTGACTCCTACCTCTCTTGCACAGGTTTCACTCCCATGTCCTGGTTAGCTGATGTGCGAGTGAGGAAGACCTGCACTGACTGCACATGGAAGCATTAACAATGCATGCCCACATCCAGCTGTGAGGGGCTGGACACATGGTTTGTCTGACAGCACACGAACACAACTCAAGTTTTTAAGCAAAAGCAGATGGCTGCTGTGAAAGAAGCAAATTGTTGCCAACAAAGACTGAGCTGGGGGCAACCAATACGATTTAGAGGAGCAGGGATGTGACAGCCTTGTGTGATTACATTGTGATAATGGGTGGTTGAGGCTCACGAGAAATAGGAAAGCCTTTTGCTTTAGACCTCTTGGTCAGGGTTC
The DNA here is from genome assembly GCA_039877255.1 of Loriculus beryllinus. Classification (NCBI taxonomy): domain Eukaryota; kingdom Metazoa; phylum Chordata; class Aves; order Psittaciformes; family Psittacidae; genus Loriculus; species Loriculus beryllinus. Next base: position 32,430 of record JBCJKH010031719.1, read on the forward strand.
CTTGGCCGACTCCTTTCCAAGGCACAGCTCGCCAGGACAGGGCGAGCAGCAGGAGCAGACCTTTTGTTTCATGAGTGACTGCCCGGGTTCACAAGGAGCAGTTGCTATGCAGCGTGTGCCGCAGGCATCCGTCTTACCAGAAACACTTGCATTGAACAATGCAGAGCAGAGCTGCTGGGGCTGGCACTGCACAGGGCTTGTGTCTGCCCTTGCACCCAAATAGGGGAGGGAGCACACGTTTGGGGAGCGCCTCATGGGGGTTATCCCTGGTGTTTGCAAGGCTTGAGCTGCCGGAGCTGGGCCTGTGCAGTCCTGGTTTTGCCCTTGTTCTCCTGTTGTAATTGGGTTCTCTTTGCGTCAGCTCAGGGGTATTGAAGAATTCACACCAGCAGATAGATCATCTGCATGGAGAGACCCAGCTCTGGGCCTTGGTGAGCCCACTTCTCCCATTGTGCTCATCTGGAAGCACAGTCTTAAGGTTATATTACCTTAGAAGATAAATGGAAATGTCACCAGCCCTTGCTATGGTGCTTAGTAGGTGAAATACCCTTTCAAGGTTCCTTATTCTGGCAGTAGTGGGATTTTAATGATTATATAGACGTGTACAGGAAAATACAGGAAGAAAGTGTGTATAGGGAGCATTGTGCCTATTATCTAAGTATATGCAGCATTGTGTGTATTATCTGTGTTTGTTCAGCAGAAGTAAAATGGGCATTAACATTCTGTTTCAGTCTTAATTAGTGGCTGATAAAAGCACAAGGTGATACTTAACAGGCTTGACAGTGTGATTTATCTAAAATTTCCTAATAATACGGTTGCAGGAGTCTTGGAAATGCTGCTTTAATGACTTTCACACACTTAAGGTTTGGTACCAACAATATCCAATATGTTGGTTGCTTAGGAGACAAAATTAAACAAAGCTGAACACATTTATTTCTCCCCTTTTTTCCTGCACAGAGGATTTTCTCACTGCAATGTTTTTTCTCTATTAAATGCCTAAGCTTGAGGTGTTTATAAGAAAAAAAGAAAATAACCCTTAACAATCCAGATCCCCTGTTAAATCAGCAGATGGCTCCTAGAGCCAAATTAGGGACCTGTGATAGAGCAATAAAGGCTCTGCTTTATACAGTGCACATGTTCCAAGTTGGCAGTGTTAAATGAGACCTCCATGCAATCTGCTCTGAGAAATAGCCTTACTGGCATTGACCTCTTCCTTTGTATAATCCAGCACTGTGTCATCAATTGCAGTTGCACAGACGTCTTTGCAATTTAGGAGACCTTGTATGGATTGACTTTCCCAATATTTGTTTAAGATGAACTGTATACACTTGTTATTAGTAGTCTGCCAGAGTGAGGGAGATAACAGTGTTTGCATTAGGCCACATAAAACACAGCACCTGGGCAAGGTGCGCCGAGCATGTTCATAGCAAATGTTCTTGTTTCGGGGTCTGCTGCTGATGCTGCTGAAGGCAAAGCTAAAACTCCCAGCAGCTTAAGTCAGAGCAAGAGCACGTCTTGTCTGGGTTGTGCAGAGGCTCTGAGCTGTTGAATTTACAGTGCTTTTAAACATTCTCTGAATTCACCTCCGAAATGCAGGCAGCAGAGCAGGGCTGCAGTGGGATCCGACTGATCTCATCCCAGTTGTATGTCTGTGCAATCCTACTGATTTCATCACATCTTAGTCCTGCTTCTCAGTGGCTTACATGATACAGGGATACAGCCCCTTCGAAGTCTATTCTCAGGCATATTGCCAACCCACAGTGCAGCCTGGGAGTCATTTTGCCTCTGTGTGCTGCCATTTTCCCACCTGCAGCATCAGAGCATCACCCTCAGCTCACACTGGGAAATACTCTATGGTGGATAAATGGTGGCCCTGAGAAGTTGCTTCTCAGCTGAAAGGCTGCCCCAGGCAGGGATGCCCTACTCAGGGAATCACTGGGGTAAGCAAAGAGGATATCTGATGGGGAATCACCAGTACTGCTAACTGTAGCTTCTGATTAGAGGTCAGGAAAAGCATGCAGACATACGGAAGCCTTTCCTAAGCAATTAATCTTCACTGTTTGATCATTAAATCTTCCTAAAGAAGGACCAAGGAAACTGTCCTGGGTTCAGCAGTAGCAGTCATTTTTCTCCTTCTCAGTAGCTGGTGCAGTGCTGTGGCTTTTTGACTCTCAGCCTGAGAACAGTGCTGACAACACCAATGTTTTTAGTTGTTGCTCAGTGATGATCACTCTGACCAAGGACTTTCCTCAGTCTCATGCTTTAGCAGGGAGGAGAGGAAGCCAGGAGGAAGCAGAGACAGGACGCCTCACCCAAACTAGCCAAAGGGGTATTCCATACCACAGCACGTCATGCCCACTATATAAACTGGGGGCAGTTACCCAGAAGGGTTAGGTTGCTGCTGGGGTCGGGCTGGGTATTGGTTGGTGGGTGGTGAGGTGTTGTATTCTCTTCCCTTGTTATTTTCTTTATCATTATTATTATTGGTGGTAGCAGCAGTGATTTCTGTTATACCTTAGTTACTAAACTGTTCAACTTCTAAGGAACCTGCCTATACATTCCTTCATGGAGAACCTTATCAAAAATAGGTGTTGAAATGTGTCTAGCAAAAACTTTGTTATGAAGAAAGTCTGTGGCTCTGAGCACCAAAGGGGTCACTTGCCCCGTGCAGTTCTGATGGCTAGGGGTGCTCATAGTACTTGGGATAACAACTGGACGTCATCTCTGACTATCTGAGTCTGGGTTCTGAAACTGTGTCAAAGCTGTGGGACCTGAAGCCAATTCCCCTGTCTCTGTGCAAACCTACAGACATGCCACGGCTGAGGGATACCATCTCTTTTTCTTCCTCTCCCTCCGCAAAACATCTTGGTTGGAGGAGACAAAGCCTGCTGTGTGTAACTGTCCACTACTGCTGGACTGGTTTAAATGTTATCTAACCCTCTGAGGCACCTGGAATTAATGGATGTGTGTTAGGGCCAGAGGAGGTGTGCTTCAGGCTTTAAGACTCAGCCTTCTGGAGGTGGAGTTCAGAGAATTCTTTTACTTCCTATTGCAGCAGTAGGATTTGAACTGACACAAATAGAAATTAGACAGAAGCCAACTCTTTAAATAAGGTCTGGGTTATGAGTCAAACAATGCTCACAATTAAGAGAGGAAAGTTTTTTTGTTGTTGTTGTGTTTTTTTTTTTTGGTTTTTTTTTTTTTTTGTTTTTTACTCAAATGAGGGGAAAGGAGCTCACGCCAAGCAAATGCTCAGGCAAGCCTATTGATTTAAGTACATCTACATCTTACGGGAGAGTGTGTCTCAGAAAACTGCACTTTTCAGGAAAAAATTGACTCCATCTCCTTTTTCTTTATTTTATCAAAATACTACAGATGAGCAGCATTAGAGTATAAACATGCAAAATGCTTGTTATAAAAAGCAGCATTTGTTAAGGGTGAACTGTCAGGGTGCTGCCCATTCTGACAAATTCTGGCCGTGTAGAATTTCCCCCCACAAAGCTATGAGATGGGATTAAAGATTGGCAGCTGCAGTGAGAGAAGGAAAGGGGGGGGAAAGGGGGGAGGGTGTGGAGGGGGCTGAATTACAGTGGCAACTTGGTTTGGTTCTTGATAAATCTACATTTTGCTTGTTTCCAGTGATAATACTTCGTGGTGTTGAGGTCATAATCATACTGACGCTGATCTTCCTAAGGAATGGGATCCAGATTGCCATTGCACTCTTGCAGGAAGGCAGTGGGAACTCATTTGCCTGAGTTTTGGGAATATATTTTGAATTTTATTAGGAGATCTCTGGAGTCTACTCTTCTTGAGCTTCTTCTTGCACTACCAAGGGCAGGAAGTTGGGGTTGAAGTACAACACTGGATTTGTCCAGCCAGACAGATAATATAAAGAACGCCAATTATTTGTCACTGAGGTTGTGCTTATAAGACCTTTCCCTTTTGCATTAGGACATTTCATATCTCCCAGCTCCCTGCCTTAAGAGTACATACGCTGTTAGCGGCACCGTGTATCCTGGGTGCAAGGAGGTGTGTGCCAAGTGTGGGACACTGTTGATGGGAGCCTAAGACCTATAGCTGCCAGCTTTGCTCTGTCATTGGGTTGTCTCCAGAGAGACTTATGCTAGTGGTAGAGGGGTGATGTTGTTTTCGCTTGGGCTTTTAATTTAGGAAAGACTGGATCCTTATGGCTCCAAACAACCTTTTGTCTGGACATGCATAAATCTGCAGAGAGAAAAGCCAAATTCCATGACCAAACATTGTAATGTGGTGTAGTCCAAGGCTCTTCTTTTCAGCTCTGAGTACAGAGGAAAGCAGAGCAGATTGTGACTGTTGGGAGGCCTCTTCATTTTGTGTTTTCTGAAATCCGGGTAGACTTTATTTGCAGTGATTCCTGGTTTATCCAGTGCCAGCTCTTAGTTCTGGTTTGAGTTTGGTTTGGGTTTGTTTTAATGGGAATATAAGAAAGGAGAA